>VZRV01004141.1:830488-888846 GCA_013398115.1 Falcunculus frontatus | reverse complement strand
GTCCGGGGGCAGTGTCCTGGGGCAGTGGTCCTGGGGCAGTGTCCTGGGGCAGTGTCCCGGGGCAGTGGTCCCAGTTCCTTTGCTGCAGGCAAACCCCAGGCAGGGATCTGTAGGCCCCAGGGCCCACTCCGACCCCAAGGGTATGTTTGGCTGCAGGAGCTGAGTGAACCTGCTGCTGTGAGCAAACAAACACGAGCCTGGCAAATGGCAGCAAAGAAAACAGCCCGTGTGGGTGAAACTGTGGGCACCGGTGGGGCACGGGCTCTGACAATGATTAAACTGGCCAACCCAGATTTCCCGGCAAGGCAGCGCAGGGCTGGGACCCGGTGGTTCATATTATGCAAATCACCTGGATCTGGGAGCATGAACGTTTGGGGCTGGAATTCCCCTCGGGCTGCCAGATTGTTACGCCGCCCAAGCTATAAAAGCAGAGGCACGGGCAGGGCTTGCCCATCGGCACCAGCCTCCCGGGGCCCATGAGCAGTGGCTAGCGGCCAGCCCGGGCTCCGTCTCCCCTTGCTCCTCTCTGGATTACTCGCCGCTCCTGGAGTTGCCATCACAGAAGGTACCAAAGCTTTTTTTGCCGAGGCCTGTTGACGTCCCTGAGCCCAGGACAGCTGCTTTGCTCTCCTTCCCGTGCGCCTTGGCTCTCACCGGGGGATGCGCTTCGGTCTTTTCTCGCTCCACGTTTGCTCTCCCGCCGCAGCCGAGGGCCCTTCGGGGGCCAGCGGGACAGCAGCCCCCTCCCGCCCCCAGGGTTTGTAAAGCAGACAGCACCATTTGGCTTTTTGTGAGGGCCGGGCAGGGGCTTGGTCCTGTCCTGGCTGCAGTTTTTGGGATGTGCTCATTGCGACTGGTTGAGGACTGGAGTTGGTGGCGCTGGAGCCCAGCGGTGGGCAGTGGGGCAGCCGGCTGTGCCATGGGGCGCGGGAGTGGCCGAGTGCCCGTACCCCAGCCACGGAGGAGCTGTGCGTCACTGTTCCCTGCCAGCCACCTTCTTGCTGTCACCTCTTGCTGGCTGCCAGCAGGGTGAGGCCAGGCTGCTGGGGACAGGGCTCTTCACAAGCAGAGTGACGCCACGTCCCCGGCTCGCTCGGGCTCAGCCTCCCTCTCTCCTGGCCCCTGAGGAGGTGGTGAGTCAGGCCCCAGCCCCAACCAGCAGGTGCTGGGTGGATATTTCTGCAGAAGTGACCTGAGAGGTGACGATGGGCGGAGGGAGGGACAGCCCAACCTCACCCAGCCTGACTCTGGGGTGCTGCAGTGCTGCGGGCCGGGGTCCCCCTGCCTCCACGGGGCTGGGGCTCACTGTCATCTCTTGGCACAGAGCTCCATGGCAGGATCTTGTGAGATCAGCAACATCTTCTCTAACTACATCAGCGCCATGTACCAGCCGGACGAGGTGCAGCCAACCTTGGACATGCTGGGACACCTGGGGGATGACAGCAACCTGGGGCTGAGCCTCCCTGCCAGCCAGCCCCCTGCACAGAGCACAGGTAGGACAGGGGAGTGGCAGCGGGGCAGCTGTGAGGCAGTGCCGCTGGCTGGGAAGAGCACTGCAAGGTCCTTGTCCCACTGGGATAGGTCAGCAGCTTCCATCATGCCTCAGTTTCCCTGGGGAAAGGCCAAAGGGCTGTGGGAGGAGACCCTGGGTGGCACAAGGTATGGCTGCTGGGAGCACATCTGATTTATACAGATGGGGGGAATCATTGTCCTCCTCCCACAGCACAGCACAGGGGACAGGCTGCCAGGGCTCACCAGGAGCAGTTTGGAAGTCTAATCCTGGTGGTGGGGGCCCATCATATGATGGTGCTCAGGGAGGCATGAGAAACACACCAGCAGAGCAGCACAAACAGGACAAATGGCACCGAAACCAGCGGTGGGGGGAGTGTGGGGTCACTGCTGTCTGCAGGGCAGGGTGCTAAGGACCCTTTAGTCCCATAACTCTTCAAGCATGGGGCCTGCTGTGTCCTGCAGGATCACCACTGGACCAGACCCGGTGTCCAGTGGCCATGGGCAGCCCACATGAGGCACACGGTGCTGGCACAGCCTGCTCTGAGCGCTGCTCTCCATCCCTTGCAGACAAGCCAGAGTGGTTCAGCGAGCTCCCATACTTCTGGACCAAGGTGCAGGTGCTGGAGTGGATCAGCTACCACGTGGAGAAGAACAAGTACGACGCCAGCTCCATCGACTTCTCCTGCTGCAACATGGATGGGCACACGCTCTGCCACTGCAGCAGGGACCAGATGCGCCTCATCTTCGGGCCCCTGGGGGACGAGCTCTACGACCGCCTGCATGAGATCAGTGAGTGAACCAGGGTTTCCTCCATCTGCAGGAATGAGGCTGAGAGCCCTCCACTAGCCCAGGATCCCCCGCTGCCCGGGCACTGCAGGGGCTGCCTGGGAGGGTGTGGGGGCACAGACCAGAGTCCAGGCATGGCTGGGCTCAGCTCCCAGTATGCACTATTCCCCTTCAAATGGAACAGGCATTGCTAATCCCAGTCCTTCACCCCTGTAGCCTCTGATGAACTGAACTGGATCATTGATTTGCTGGAAAAAGAAGATGCGACTTCCCAGACCTTCCTGAACTCCAACCACCTGGGTAAGAGAGGGGCCCTGGCCAAGCCTTTTCCCCAGGGATCACATACTGATGGCAGCAAGGCTAACCCCTTCTCCCCTTCTCTGCCCTTTCCAGAGCTGGGAAATCCCTGTGCCAAGGACTCCCTGGAGGACTTAAAGCCCACAAACCCTTTCACAGACTTCACCTGCTTGCCGGATGCCATGTCCCCAGGCAGCTCTGATGTCTCAGGTCAGTGTTTTGACAAGAGTGGGTTTGGGTCTTGCAGCAGTCTGGTGGTGGGGGAAGCAGTGGGAACCAGGGGAAAAGTCTCCAGATGCTCAGTGGTCTGAGCCCTGATCCTTTACCTCTCAGGACCTGTGATGTCCCACAGCCCCAACTCTCAGGACTCCGGTGGAAGTGACCTCGACCTCGACCCTGCAGAATCAAAGCTCTTCCCTGATGGTAAGTTGTTAGCTTCCAGACAGGAGCTGGGGGAGGGGAGGGCTGGCTCCTGGGCAGTTCTGCACATCCTACCTGGCAGTGATTTAGGAACAACACCTGAACACCCATCCTCACACTGGGAAGGAGGGAAAGGTCTGTTTCCCTGAGTGCTCTGCTTCTCTTTCTCTCCACTGAGCAGCGTGAAGGGCAGGGCTGGGATAGCTGGGCAGTGGTGATGCTGGGGGAAAGGGGTGGGTGGTGTCAGATGGATGAAGACTGCAGCCAGAGATCCTGAGCACAGAAATCAGTGTTTGGTATCAAACAAATCAGTTTTGATCCCAGCTGATGGTACTGGGAATACCAGGAATGCAAGGAAGCAGTAGGGTTTGGGGAAGGAACAGCACGCTGCCCTAAGCACAGTGCCAGGGATGAGGGTGGAATGAGGCTGGAGGGAACGGGGTGACCTTGCTCTCAGGGGATACTTCCCTGGTACCTGGGCCTGAAAAGAGGGGACTTCTGGTCCCCAGGAGGACAGGGAGGGGGAGGCTGCAGCCCAGCACACACTGCCCAGCCTGACATGTGCCTCTCTGTGTGCACAGACCACTTTCCAGGCAGCAAAAAAGGAGACAGCAAACATGGCAAGCGGAAACGGGGACGGCCCCGAAAACTCTGCAAGGAGAGCAGAGACTGCCTGGAGAACCGGAAGAGCAAGCACTGTACGTGAACCCTTCAGCCCAGAGCCTGCACTGGCTCTTGGCTTCAGGGGGCATGATGGGAGGAAGGGCCATGGGCCTTGGCAGGGATGTTTAGGGAGATCCAAAGTGCAAGGACCTGCAGGAGCCTCCCTCCTTTACAGCTCGATCTCCTCTTTCAGCCCCAAGAGGTACCCACCTGTGGGAGTTCATCCGGGACATTCTGATCCACCCCGAGCTGAATGAGGGGCTAATGAAGTGGGAGGACCGGCGGGAGGGGGTCTTCAAGTTCCTGCGCTCGGAGGCAGTGGCTCAGCTCTGGGGCCAGAAGAAGAAAAACAGCAGCATGACCTATGAGAAGCTGAGCAGAGCCATGCGGTAAGTGCCCTGCCCTGTCCTGGGGGCACCTGCCCCCCACAGCTGGCTCAGCCCCACTGGGCCTCAGCCTGAGCCCTCCAGCAGCTTCTCAGGGCCTGGGGCTGTGTCCAGAGCCCTGATTCCACCTCCATCTCCTGCAGATATTACTACAAACGAGAGATCTTGGAGAGAGTCGATGGGCGACGGCTGGTGTACAAGTTTGGGAAGAACTCCAGCGGCTGGAAGGAAGAGGAGGTGCTCAATAGGAACAAGGAGCTGTAGGAGTCCTGGATGAGCCAGGGTCTGATAAGCCCCTCAGGGCCAGCCCTGAGCCGGGCTCTTTGACAGGAAACTTTGCCTGCAGCTGTACCTGGAAGCTGCTGCCCCATGCAGCGTGTGGAACTCCGACCCTCGCAGGGGCAGGCTCGTGAGTGCAGGTGGCTGCCAGCACCGAGGTGTTCAGAGCCACCTTTTTGGCTCCAGTAGGTTATTGCAAACTGTGACTTCCCTTGCTGGATTCGTACCTCCAACTGGAGCCGCAGGGACTGGGGCTGTTTCAAAGCCTGAACAGATGCAAAGGGAAAGAGAAGTTCAAGCCCCGCTGTGAGAGCCCAGCAGGTCTCCTGCTGTCACCCACCTCCTGCATGAGCAGAGGAGCAGCACGTCTGTGTCACCTGTGACTGGACAGAGCTTGTCCCAGCTCTGGGGTCTTCCCTCCCACTGCTTGCACCGTGCCGAAGGTGCCCCTGTCCTGTTCGCTGCGTGTGGGTTGGGTGAGACCCCCTTTGTGTAGCAGCTTCTCAGTGTGGCACCTGCTGAGAGAAGATGGTAACATTGTGGAGCTTCACCTGGCCCCAGAAGGCCCTCAGTGAGAAGAGGACGTGGGACAGCAGGGCCATGCTGCATTTCCAGCCCAGCTGCTGGGCTGTGTCTAGGCCTGTTCCCCAAAAGTAGCTTCTAATTTATGTAAGGCCCAACACAGAGTGAATGTACAGATATATTTTTTCATGAGTAAGACGTTTCTGTGTGAGAGTGTGCATTGTGGGGCACACGGGTGTGTGGTGGCTGGTGGTGATGCTCAGCTGGACTGAAGTGATGTCACAGGGCACAGACTGGTGCTGTGCCAGCCACAGTAGGGGACCCCAACCCAGCCAGGCACCCAGCAGGTGCACATGGCTTCCTCCTTTTCAAATGGGAATATAAGATGAATAAATTACTGGTTTGTTAAGGTTTTTGTACCTACCTGTAATTCTTCTTGTTTTTCTTAACGATATGGTGAGGACCAGGCTTGTATTACTTGGGATGTCCCATGGCATGAGCCCCATCTGCCACCATCTCCTGCCTGCTATGGCCTGGCCCTGCCTGGTCATCCTGGCACAGGGTCACAGGGTCTTCCTCAGGGTGAGGTGGGCTTGTCCCAGCCTGGCTCAAAGCCACCCATGGAGGGGCATCTTATACCCGCTCCCAAACCTTGGCCCCTCTGAGAGCCCTGTAGAATTCTAGCCCTGGCACTTACCTTTCCTCTGGCTCCAAGCCAGAGTTCACCAGCTGCAGGCTGATGGGAAGCAAAGCCCTGGCTGATCTGGGGAGGGGTCTCTCTCAACATCCTCCACATTAATATCCTCAGACCACCCTGACCTTCTGCTGCTGCCCAGGACCTGCTGAACAGGGGCACACAGGGCACTGGGCACTGCTCGGTTCCTGCTCACCCCCAAAGAGAAAAGCCTTGGGCCCTGTCCTCTGAACTTGGAGCTGAACCAGGTCTGGGATGCCCAGGCAAAAGCTGTGCCACAGTGGTTTTAGCCACTGCCTGGAGGGACTAAGGAAAGAAGCCAGACCACCAGCAGGAGGGTGAGGGGAGGTTTTGCTGCCTCAACAGTAAAGGTGCTTTGCAAAGCCTGAGATGCATTTTTGGCAGGGGATCCAGCCATTATGATGGAATCACAGAATCCTAGAACAGTTTGGGTTGGGAGGGGCCAAAAAGCTTAGCTCGTTCCACACCCCTGCCATGGCAGGGACACCTTCCGCCATCCCAGGCTGCTCCAAGCTCCGTCCAACCTGGCCTTGGACACTTCCAGGGATGGGGCAGCCACAGCTTCTCTGGGCACCCTGTGCCAGCATCTCGCCACCCCCATAGGGAAGAATTTTTTCCTAATATCTAATCTAAATCTCTCCTCTATTAATTTAAAACCATTCTCCCTGTCCTATCTGCCCACGTTCCCTTCATTACTGCCAGAGACACCGTACTGTTCAACATCCCCCATCCCACACTTGCAGGAGTGGGACACACTGCAAAAGACAGCAGTAAACCCTTCAAAGCAAGGCCTCACACAGACCATCTGGGCTGTCCCCATGAGCTGTGCTGGCTGAAGCAGCTGGAATTGCTCCCAGTCTGCCTGGCCTCAGCTTGAGTGTGAGGTTGGTGGCTTGAGCATCGTCCTAGAGATGCTGCAGCAACATCAAGGACATGACCCACCTGCTTTGCAGGGGCAGAAGCTGCCCGTGGGTCAGACCCAACTTTTTTGTGGGTTTGACTGCTGTTTATATGTGTAGTTGCCCTGCTGGTGCACCTGGGATGCCTGGTCTCAAATGGAAGACCTCTTTTCCCTGCCTTCCAGTATGCTGGGCTGAAGCTGTATTGCTCCCAGATACACGCTGGGATGAGGCAATCAGGGCTGCCCTGTGGTGCAAGGAGAGGTCCCAGTCCCTGGGTGTGAACCTGGAGCCAGTCCATGGTCTGGGCTGCAGCCAGACCTCCGTCAGGTTCCTTGTATAACCCTCCCCAGGGAACAGGTTTTCCTGGCTGGTGTCTGCTGGCTTCAGTGAGTGGAGGGTGCTCCAGGTCCATCCCTGACCTCCTGGAGCTGCTGCAGAGAACAGGCTGGAGGGGTGGCAGCAGGGACAGTGTCGATCTCGCTGCCTGCACAAGCGGCACACGCGGGAGGGGCCAGGCCAGTCACTGTGGCCATCAGCGTGTCCCTGAGGGGAGCGGGGCAAGCCCAGCCCCAGGCTGGGTCTCACAGGAGCTGGCTGTGCTCCTGGCTGCTGTCCCTCGAGTTTGGGGTTGTGGGCGAGGTGTTTATTCTCCGTAAATAGATAACCCCAGCAGGTTGGCAGTGAGAGGGGAGCACTTTGTCACGCAGCCTGGTGCCCTGCCAAGTGCGCCTTGTTTGCTCAAGCAGTTTCATTTCTTGCCCGCTGCAGTTTGTGTTACCTAACTGGCCTGGGACAATGTTTAACCAGCTCCAACAGCAGCAGGGAACCTGTCTGCCTCGCCTCCTGTGCCCCCGGTGTCCCCACTGCCCATCACTGCCACCCCACTGCCATGGCTCAGGGTGTGGCACAGCAGGTGGGAGGCTTGGGGCAGAGGCAGGGTCTGTGGATCATAAAGTCTGAAAACAGTTTGGAAGGGAATTTACAGACCACTGTTATCTACCCCCTCTGCCATGGGCAGGGACACCTTCCACTAGTCCAGGCTGCTCCAAGCCCCGTCCAACCGGGCCTTGGACACTTCCAGGGATGAGGCAGCCACAGCTGCTCTGGGCACCCTGTGCCAGGGCCTCCCCACCCTCCCAGGGAAGAATTCCTTCCCAATATCCCATCTAACCCTGCCCTCTGTCAGTGTGAAGCCATTCCCTCTTGTCCCTTGAGGTTCCCCAGCTGTGGGTACCTTGTGAGAGGAGAGGAGGAGGAGGCAGGGGTGTGTGGGCACAGACACGGGGACCAGATCCTGCAGCTTCTCATGAAATCTGTGTGGGTCTGGGGGTGAAGAGCCAGGAAGGACTGGGGAGAGAGCGAGGTTGGAGACGGGCACACATACACCAACATGTGCACAACCAGCACACACTTGGGGTAACTCCTACAGTGACCTTCAGGCCCATACTGAGCCACCCTCGCAGAGCCTCCCAGCACCCTGGCATGAAAATTAGATGATTTGTTTATTTTTTTATTCTCTTTGGAGGTGCCTAGATTTTATGGCTGTGGCGAGCCATGACAAGAACTGAAGAAAAAGAGGATTTTCCTCCAAGACAGCCTCCCCTCACACTTTTACCCTGGAGTCTGTTGGGAGACTTCTCCCATCAGGTGGTCCCAAGTTGGACATGCTTCTGGCACACGGTTCCCATGGAAATATCTTGGGCACCCTTCAAGTCTCAGCATTAAGGTGTGTTTTGTCTCCCTCAAGACTTCCCAAAGGGGCACAGGGGACATTGCTCAGCCCTGGTCCCAGCTAGGTCCTGCTTCCCAGGCACCTGTAGCCAAAAGCAGGTTGCTGTGGCTGAAATGTGCTGAGTGGGAACAGAGAAATTGGGTGAGGGGAGAGGTTTCATCTGGACCAGCAAGAAGGTGTCCAATATCCCACATGCCAGACCATGAACTGCCCCTAAGCACAACAGCATGACCTGATTTTCCAGCCAAGCCAGACCGTGGCCATCCTCGAGCAGACTGGAGTAGCCGGGAATGCAGTGGGGATGGGGACAGCCGGGGGGAGGCAGGGACCATCTGCCTGGTTCCCACTGCTCCCACTGCCTCTGAGCTCCCGGCAGTCCCTGCTGGCTTTCACCCTCCCTTACCCTTCTGCCTTCACAGCCGAGGGCAGTGCTCAGGGATGGCACAGCAGGAAGCCACTATGGGAACCATGCACATTCTGGGGACCATGGAGGGGAACTGCTGAACAGCGTGGGAGAAAAGGGTGTGTAGCAGGTGGAACCACTGCCGAGGGGCTCATGGATGGAGCTGTAGGGGCTGTGCTGGGGACAGGACGGTGAATGTTAGGGGGGCCATGCTGTGGGGGATGGGGCTGTCACATACCTGCACTTCTGCAAGTGGAATTGCAGAGGGGAGGGCTGTGCTCAGGTCAGGTGTGGAGGGCAGAGCTGTTGCCCAGGGGACCTGCATCACCCAGGAGCTGGGCAGGACGGCGCTGCCAGGGGTTCGCAGCAGGGTGCTGCCACTGCAGGCTCCAACCCAGCCTGCTCTCAGGGCTGGGCTGGCATGCCCAGGGCTGGGCTGGCCCCCTGGGCTGCACCCCTGCTCCCCGGGGTGACTGCGGTTACCTGGGCTCCCAGAACACCCTCCCCCCTGCCCCGCAGCCCGACGGTTTCTGTGATAATCGCTTCCAGCAGTAGCTGCCAGGGGTGCCTACTCGGCCAGGGCAGCTGCCTGCTGACAGGAGCTCGTCTGGCAACCCTGGGCTGCTTGGTTGTTTAGCAAGAGAATGGCTGTTCCCACTGGAGGAATGGGGAAGCTGGTGCAGTTGCCTGGAACAGAGGCAGCACAGAGGTGCCAGTGACATGGGGAAGCACCCCCAGAGCATGAGGGTACCACCCTGGAGAAGCAGGGTGCCACCCTGGCACACACTACCTGCGTCTGCCTGTTCATGCCCATCTTCCCCTCTCCCCGTGCTCAGCATTGCATTTCAACTTGTGCATCCCACCTACCCCTTGCTTCCAGCCAGAGCTCCCAGGGTCTGAACTAGGACATCCTTTGCTTGTCCATGCAGGATGGGACTGGAGGGTTCAAGCTCCCAAATGCCTGGCTCCTGGTTTCCCACTTTGTGATTCAGCACCAGGCATTTTCCCTGCAGCATGAGAGGAAAGCAGAAACTGCCCTATTACCCATGGGGAAGGACTGTCCCACCCTCATGGCCCCGTGCTGTGCTTGCTGCTTCTCTGGGACCAGAGCTCTGCTTGCACTCTGGCTCCTGCCAGCCACGGCAGCTGGTCCCTGCTCCTCAGGGACAGACTTCATGAACAGTTTGCCCAAAAATGTTGTGGCTGCCCCATCCCTGGAAGTGTCCAAGGCCAGCCTGGATGAGGCTTGGAGCAACTTGGTCTAGTGGAAGGTGTCCCTTACCCATGGCCTTTAAGATCCTTTCCAACACAAACCATTCTATGACTCTGGTTACATGACCTGATTCCAGCCCAAAGCTTTATTCTCACACAAGTGTGACAAAGCTGCATCTCTGCATCCTCCCCAGCTCCTGCTCCTGCTCAGATGCTTCCCCTCCTACAGAAAATACCAGATCTCAGACTGCCCAGTTGGGAAACATGTTCAGCCCTTGGTTTTTGGCATCCTGAAAAGGGTCTTCTTGGGTGGATGTCTCCCAGCTTCCTCCATTCCCCTCTCTCCCTCATTGCCACCAAGAACCCCAGGCCTGTTTCATCGTGGAAGAAAAAGAAATGCTCATTGCATTCTTGTTTCCTGGCCAGCCCTGCCCTTTGTTATCCACCAAACGTGATATGGAGCCTGGCACTCCACCAGCTTGAAATGGAGTCACTGGGCAGAGAGCACGAGCTGGGGAGTCCAGGAATGGGAAAGCACAAACTGAAGGCCCAGCCGAGCTCATGGCATCCCTGGTGGGCTGGCAGATGCCAAGAGGCTGTCAAGGGCTCCTGCACCTTCCATCACACAGACGTTTCACTTCAGCTGACCAACGTCTCCTGAGAGCTCCCACCTTCCCACAGGCAGTGAGGCACCACGAGCTCTTCTCTCTGCTTCCTCCTGAGCAGCCCTCATGCAAACAAGCCCA
Source organism: Falcunculus frontatus (assembly GCA_013398115.1). Classification (NCBI taxonomy): domain Eukaryota; kingdom Metazoa; phylum Chordata; class Aves; order Passeriformes; genus Falcunculus; species Falcunculus frontatus. The sequence continues at coordinate 878,271 of VZRV01004141.1, read as the reverse complement.
GAAGCCCTTTGCCAAGCCATCATGATGTGTGGTCCTCACAGCCCCGTGTTCTGGAGAGGCTTGGGACTGGAGCCTGGGGCTCAGTGATGAGAGCCCATGGGGATGGGGGCAGCTGCAGATGCTGTGGCTGTGTGATGGGGACAGAGCTGTGCGAATTCACAGGCTGCAGCTCCCAGCTGGAGTTTTCTTTCCTCCAATCTGTGCAGATTCATTTCACAGTGAGGTCACCAGGAGCCCCGATCTCCTCCACTCGCTGCTCACCTTCCCACCGACTTGAGGCCACATGCTCATCTGTAAGTTTTCACTGAGAACACACATAGTAAATTAAGGTGTTTGAGCCCACCAAACCATTTTGGGTACATTCTGCAAGGCACTAAGTAGCAAGAGTTACTTTTCAAAAGCCAGAATGCTGAAAGCCCGTGTGGCCAGGACACTGCACCTGGCCTCAGCTGCCCTGCTCCAGGTGTGTGAGCGAGGCTGTCCTGCTCCCTGCCTTCCCCTGCTGCAGTTATCCCAGCATGGAAGCGTATCAGCCTGAGAGGAAGGAGAGAGGAATGCTGTGGTGGGGGAGAAGGAAGATGAGGAGCAGTAGTGTCTGAAATGCCTCAGAAAAGATGCAAGAGAGTGGTGAGAACTGGCAGACAGGAGCTACCACGCTGCTGCATTGCAGTGATGCCCAGTGAAGCCAGAGCCCCTGGGAACCCCTTGCTGAGCATTTCATTGTGTCCACCAAGCCTGAAGGGAAAGGGAAATGTCTCTGTCTCTGGGTGCTCCACAAAGAATTCTAGGGGTTCCTGACCTGCAGCACTGGGTACGTTGTGAGGGCTGCTGACAGCCAGAGATGTCACAAGAGCACGCAGGGAGGACATGGGGACTGTCACCAGTCAGTGTGTCACCCTGTGGCAGGCCAGGGAGGTCAGCACCACCATGGCCATGGACAGGAGCATCACAACCCTCCTGTGTCTCTTTCTGGCAGGATTCCAAGGGTCAGTGAGAGGAGACAGGAGACAGGTATAATAAAATCTCATGCTGTGCCATGCAGTATGTTGTGCTGTGGTGTTTGCTATATTTCCCTGCCTGCCTAACCCTGAATCATAGAACCATTGGGTTGGAAGGGAACTTAGAGACCATCTTGTTCCACCCCCTGCCATGGACATGGACACCCTTCACTAGCCCAGGTTGCTCAAAGATCCATCCAACCCGGCATTGAACAGTTCCAGGAATGGGGCAGCCACAGCTTCTCTGGGCATCCTGTGCCAGGGCCTCCCCACCCTCATAGCCAAGAATTCCTTCCCAATATCCCATCTAGCCCTGCCCTTTGGCAGTGGGAAGCCATTTCCCCTTGCGCTGGCACATGCCATCCCTTGTCCCAAGTCCCTCTCCAGCTCTCTTGGATCCCCTTTAGGCACTGGAAGGGGCCTTAAGGTCTCCCTAGAGCCTTTTCTTCTCCAGGCTGAACAATTCCATATTCCCTTAGCCTTTCCTGTCACCGTCCACAAACATCAGAGGTTTCCATCTGCCCAGTGTGCCCGTCGGGCAGGACAGGGCTGGTGGTGCCCTGAGAGCTGCGGGCACACCCGCTGAGCACAGGACACGCTTGTGTGTCTCTTGCGTCAGCCCTGCTCTCTGCCAGAGCCCCGGGGCAAAGGTCTGCTTGGGGCTCAGGTGTCAGAGCCCCCTCCATCTCTAAAGGATGGGGTGAGCCAGGGAGGTGAGGAGCTGAGGATCTAGTCCTGGTCATCCCAACACAAAACCTTGGAAGCTATCACTTCACATTGATCTGGCTGGGGGCAGATCCCCTTGCCTGGGCTCTCCTCATCCAGGGAACTCACCTCTTGGGTGGCGGGGTCTCTGCTGCTAAAACCCACCCCATGGCAAAGTGACGGTGGACTGGTGGCCACGGTGTCCAGGCCGTGGATGCCAGCCCCAGCTGGGGCACATCCAGCTGGCCGAGGGGCTGCCGTTGTGTGGCTGCCTCGTGGCAGCTCCCGTGTGATCCTCAGGCTCCCTGGAGAGCTGGCGCTCCTCCAGCCTTTGCCTTCAGGACTGCAGGTGAGCAAGTCCAGGCCTGAGCCTGCTCTTGGGCAAAGGGTGGGTCTGACAAGATCTCATCGCTCCAGGCCTTTCTAAAAGGAGCCGAGTTTCAGAGCACTCTCTGCGGGAGCCAACACCACTGCCATTACATAAGGCATGTGTGGGGGGTGGCCAGCAGGGTGAACTGAGAAGAAGCCCAGTTCCTGGGCCATAGTGCTGGTGCAAAAAGCAGGGACTCTGGGGCCAGGTCCTGAGGGATGAGACAGTTGTATTTTCCCCATGGGATCTGCATTATTGCAGCACCAGGGAGATGAGCCTTGGCTCTTTCTGAGCTCAAGCAGCACCTGACACAGCAAGCTCAGCGTGGCCTGTGCCTTTGGGAGCTCTGCACAGGCTCCTGGATGTGGGGATGCCTATCCCAGTTTCCTTCCTTGCACATTCCCAGTGTACCCAGCTGAGCACAGCAACACCTGCCTCTGTCTGATACTGGGCTCCAGCTGGTGGCATCTGAGGTGCTGACCTTGTCAGGAGCAAGGCCAGAGCAGGCAGCAGGTCCACCAGGATGCACGGAAAGTGTTTGGCCCCAAGTCTGCTTCTGGCAGTAGCCAGGATGTTCTGTATAGGATCTACAGGGACAGATGGACACCGAGTCCCTCGGGGTTTGCAGGAGAAGCCCTTCACCTCCTCCACCCCAAGAGGGTGGTGGAATCCATGTGCAGGAAACCCTTCTCCAACAACAGGCCAAGAGGGAGGGTGCCCTGGTGTGTGCCTCAATGGTTCTTTGAGCACAGCAGGAGAGGAGACAGGCACATGGAGGAGCTGATTGTCTGTCCCCTCTCCCTGGGCACACGCAGGGATGCCCTGAGGCTTCCTAGGGCCTCTGGTACTGGGAGCCCTTCCCAAGCCATCCCAGGGAGCAGGTCCCGAGGGTGACTTTACCCATGGGCAGGTCCTCAGCCTTTGTGCAGACCCATCCCTCCTGCATCCTCCCTTCCCAGAAGTGACGGTGGCAGGCGGTGGCAGGTGGCCAGCTCCACCTGTCTGACAGGTAGAGCAAGGGTGGGGGCAGTGCCTGGCACCCGCTGCCTGTCCCAGCCTGCCGGGGTCCTGCCAGGAATCACCTGCTGCAGGAGCAGGAGGGATGCCCCCAGCCAGCAGTGCCACCGTGCAGGGACAGCTCTGCCCCACCACAGAGCGAAACCAGGAGGTGATGCACTGCTGGGTGAGGATATCTGAGAAAGGGAGGTGGGGTTGTTCATCCTGGAAAAGAGAAGGCTCCAGGGAGACCTTGGAGCCCCTTCCAGTGCCTAAAAGACGCTTATAGAAAAGAGGGTGAGCAACTTTTTACACAGGAAGATAGTGACAGGACAAGGGGGAACAGTTTTAAGCTGAAAGAGGAGAGACTTAGTTTAGATGTCAGGAAGAAATTCTTCCTTGTGAGGGTGGTGAGGCCCTGGCACAGGGTGCCCAGAGAAGCTGTGGCTGCCCCATCCCTGGAAGTGTCCAAGGCCAGGTTGGACAGGGCTTGGAGCAACCTGGGATAGTGGAAGGTGTCCCATGGCAGGGGGTGGGAGTGGATGACCCTTAAGGCCCCTTCCAGCCAGGCCTTCCCACGGTTCTGTGCCCCTGTGACTCTGTGATCCTGCACCACATCAGGTTACCCACAGGTGCACTCAGCTGCACACACACAGGAAAGGCACGGAGTGTCAGACACTGCAGACACAGCTACGGGCACTCACAGAGTGTGTCACACTGGAAACACCCCCAAACACAGAGACACAGCTGATCCAGGCACAACGTGAAGGGTATGCACACATGGACACATGGACACACGGACACAGAACCACAGCCCCACACAGACACACAGGCCCACATGGACACACAGACACACATGGACACATGGACACACAGCCCCACACTGACACACAGGCCCACATGGACACACAGACACACATGGACACATGGACACACAGCCCCACACTGACACACAGGCCCACATGGACACACAGACACACATGGACACATGGACACACAGCCCCACACTGACACACAGGCCCACATGGACACACAGACACACATGGACACATGGACACACACAGACACAGAGCCCCACACGGACACATGGACACACAGCCCCACACAGACACACGGACACACGGACACACACAGACACAGAGCCCCACACGGACACACGGACACACACAGACACAGAGCCCCACACGGACACACGGACACACACAGACACAGAGCCCCACACGGACACACGGACACACACAGACACAGAGCCCCACACGGACACACGGACACACACAGACACAGAGCCCCACACGGACACACGGACACACACAGACACAGAGCCCCACACGGACACACGGACACACACAGACACAGAGCCCCACACGGACACACGGACACACACAGACACAGAGCCCCACACGGACACATGGACACACACAGACCCACGGACACACAGCCCCACACAGCCCCACGGACACACACGCACAGAGCGCGCACTGCACGCACACAGGTACACGCGGCGCGTGCGAGTTGCAGGTGTGCACACAGACACGCAGAGATGCAAACTGCATCACTCAGGTGTATCAGCAGTTACACACAGGGTTACTCACGAGCAGTTACTCACATGAGTCCCCACACAACTCCTCACCCCTGGGCATACACACTCCCTCAGGCAGGTGGCACCCAACATGGTGGTGGGTGGCCCAAGTCACACACATGTCCCACCTCCATCACCCACAGAAGATGCCCGGGTGTCCCCTTGCCCTCAGCCATGCTGTGGCCAGCCATACACACCCCAGCCTGTCTCTTTGCTCCCATCTCCCTGGATTGAGAAGGGCTTTGGGATGGGCAGGAGTCCCTGAGGGGTGCTGATGGGACTGAGGAATCACGGTGGTGTGTCATCCAGCCCCGCTGGAGGCAACAGGGAAGGGCACCTGATGATACGGGGTGAGTGCTCCCTGTTTCATGGCAGCAGAACCCTCAGCTGTCAGGGACTGACCCCCAGCCTTGCCTGGTGAAAGTGCAAGCAGACCACAGGTGGACTCCTGCCCATCCCTGGGATTTTATCAGGAGATGGCAAAGACAGGCTTGTACCTGCTAGCCAGCACGCTGCCTGCTCTGGCACCCAGCCACCCAGGTGTGTCCCCAGCAGGGGCTGTGGGGCCCATTTGGGGCACGGCTGGGCAGTGTCCAAGGGCTGTGTGACCTCACACTGTATGTTTTCCTAGTTTCAGTCCCTACAGACTGATGGCCTCAGAGCTGCAGGCACAGGCTCAGCTGGGGTCAGAGACCTCCAGCACTCACAGCACCTCAGCATTACCTGAGAGTCACAAACACCCTCCCGGATCTGGCTGGGCCGCTCCAGCCCTGAGTGACAACCAGCAGCATCTTGCCCAGCCACTTCCAAACAAGCCAAACAGCTTGAGGTCTTCCAAAGGCATTGCAGACATCCCAACCCTGTCACAAACCAAGCTGGGGTCTGGCCTGTGCCTCTCTCCTCCAGGCAGGGGTGAGAGTGCCATGCAGCTGCCCCAATGCAGAGGTAGGTGGGCACCTCTCTGCCCTGGCAAGCCAACCACACTGGGTCACACCCACCAGCCCAGCTGACTGGTATCTATCTCAGTTTGCCCAGGCAAAAGCCACCAAGTGTCCCTGTGGCTGTGGGATGTGGAGGACACAAGTCCCAGAACACAGGGGAGGGTGATGGAGCTCCCGGGGATGAAAGCAGCAATCAGGTCTCCATGAGGCAGACACGCTGGCCAGGGTTCAAAGCAAACTTCTGCAATTGAGGGAGGCGAGGAGGGCTCAGCACAGCAAGAGGTGACTTGGCACAGTGCAGAACTCCTGGTGCACAGGGCTCTGGGGAGACCAGCTCTTCCCCTTGGATCTACAACAGCATGTTGGGAATCTCAGTGCAGAGCCTACAGCAGTCGTTAGCTTGGTTCCCCTCCTTGTCCCCAAACAGTGAAGCAAATCCCATTTATCCTGAGGAAACCTAACATGGGGTGTGCCACAGGGAAAGCTGGATGGGGAAAGGGCCATGGGCTGCAGCTGCGGTGACCCTGTGACTGTCCCACACTGCCCCCGGGGTGGCGATGAGCTCATTCCGCTGTGGTTACCCTCGCACTGCATGCCAGGTGCTTTGTCATGAGGCAAGAGGAGGAGGGGGAACAGGTTATTCAAGGTCTGCAGGGCCCAGGGCACGAACAGAGTGAGGGCAGGGGTTGGGGGCAGGAGAGCTGGGCCGGCAGGCAGGGTGCAGCCCCCTCCCCTTTGCACAGGAGCTCCAGGAAGGGGGGCTCAGGAGGGAGGCAGTGCCGGGCACCGCGGTACAGCCACAGGGCACGACTGGAGGGAGCAGCAGACTTTGCCCCCGCCTACAAGGTGTGGCACAGAGACTGAACAGTCTGCAGGGCATAATTATCATCAAAGCCGGAACAGGTGGGTTGGGATCAGGAGGGGTCATATTTGGGTCAGGTCGGGAGACCTGACCTGCATGGGATCAACAGAACACCCCTGTGATGGGTTTTGCAGCAGGACAGCCTCCCTCCATGCCTGGGGCTCCCCAACAGTCAGTGTGTCCCCCACTGTCACATTCCCAGACTGAGAACCAGCAGGTTCAGTGTGCTCAGATGGACCAGAACAATTCCACAGCCCTGGAGCACCTCCTGCTCTCCCCAGGCTCTTCTTTGCCACCTGTCCGCCAAACCGGGCAAACTCCTTTTGGGGAGGCCACAACCCTGCAAGGCTCAGGGATCAGGCATAGGAGCCCTTCTGCTCTGCCATCCCAGGGCATTGGACCCTCTGGGCACCTTGGAGACCTGGTGATGCTTCACAGAATACTGTTCCTTCTATTCTGCTCCAACCACTGCTTTTCCTGCTGGCAGATGCCACAGCTAGAGCCCCTGTGGACCCTGTGTTCATCCCACATGCCTTTGGGGAGGCTGTAGTGCTGTGCCCCCTTCCCCTGCACCCTACCCCTCCACACAGAGCCTCCTCTCATGCACATCCCAACCCTGCACACACACACTCACCATCCTTGCCCCCATCTTTCCCCCATCCATGTCCCTCCCTGCTCTACTCCTTGGGCTGGAGGTTGGGGTCTTGGAGGGGGTCATGGCTGCTGACACACAGAGTTGTCTTGGAGAGCTCAGGGCTGGAAACTTGGTACCATATGTGGTCTGTACAAAGATTTGGCTTCTGCCAAGGTCTCCAGAAAAAAAGAGGAGAGGCTGGGGAAGCACTGTGAAAGGTGAGGATGCCCCCAAACCTGCCAACCCCCTGCTGTCCCAGAGCCAGCCCTGTCACTGGCACACAGCTGGACACCAGCTCCATTCCTAGCCCAGGGCAAGAGCCAGCAGGGACCTCTGATCCCAAGGGCTGAGGGACTACAAGAGTCCCCTTCCTGTGGACAGGTCAAGCATTGCCTCAACAGTGCATCTGGTCCTTGCTCCAGACACCTGCCTGGGAAATGGTTGCGGCTCCTCCCTGCCCTGATGATGGTGGGAAATTTTCTTTTGTCCTGTTGAAGTATGACCAGAGACACTGTTGTCCAGTCACTTCTCTTTCTGTGACCTTTGTGCCTGGCCAGAAGAGCTGTCCCCCACTCCAGATGGCTTGCTGGAGGCCATCAGGCTGGGCTGCACCCACACCCTGAGCTCTGGGGATGGAGGGAAGAGCAGAGCTGAGGGCACCTACCCTGGATGGGGCAGAAGGATGCTCTGTGGAGGAATGACCCCATACAGAGAGCTTCTGGGCACCAGCCCAGTGCAGGGGGCACATCAACAGTGTAAAGGAGAGAGGGTCTGGGACACCTACAGACCTGCCACCCTCCCAGGGGCACGGCCAGGCACGGCTCAGCTGCACGATGCCTGCTGCCAGAGCGGGTCCCTGGGTCCCTCCCTGACCTGGTGGGTGGAGGGAGCTCCTTGCAGGGCCCCCCTGGTGTGGTGTGACCCCGGTGCTGTTTGTGTTGTGGGAGGTGAGTGTGCGCACGCGTGTGTACGTGTGGGCAGGGCCCCCGCGCATGGAGCGCGGTGAGAATGCCGTGTCAGACGGGCCGGGCACCACCCATACATTCATTTTGCAAACAGTCGTGGGGTCATGAGCAATGTAAAGGGCAAGTGTAGGTAGTGCCAGCGCCCATGCTGAACCGTGCCTCCTCATCTAGGTCACCCCGGGAGATGCAGTGGGGCACGGGGAGTGCATGGAAGGACGCAGGGAAACTCTTTGCCCTGCGACAAACAAAGCACAGCACCAACTCATGCAAAACCAAGACGAGGGACTGAGGATTCCCCCAGCCAAGTGCCTGGTGGGTCTGTAACAGCTGGAGCTGCATTCCTGTGCACCTCCCCCAGCACTGGGCACAAGGATCTGGGGTTCATGAGCGGCTGGCTGGACTCCCGGGGGAGATGTGGGAAGCCAGGGAGGTTCCTGGCACCCATCCAGATCTCCAGAGCAGCTGGGGATCTTGCAATCCTGATGGGTCTCCCAGGGCTGCTGAAGGTGGCCAGGCTTCTAATTCAGTTTAGCTGTGGTGACCCCAACACCACTTACCTGTTCCTTGGAGCAGTGGCCAAAGCCAGGGCTGGATGTTCTGGCCGAGGTGCTCCTGCCCTCCCTGCTCTCATGGCACTCCCGCAGTGGCTGGGGATCCCATTGTCTGCTATTCCACCTTCCATCCCAGACATCCTGCAGGCAGGGACAGCAGGGCACAGCCCGGGGGAACCCAAGGACACCTCATCAGCCTGAACTGGTGGTTTCCCAGAAGAGGGATGTGGAAGCCTTGACACAGCTCTGCTCCTCCAGCACCTTGGGTGGTTCCCTCAGCTGCAGAGGCCATTTAGGGTGCAGGGGTGGCTCTGTGCCCCGGGGTGGAACCCTGTGGGGCTGCAGACTCTGGGGAGCTCTCTCTTTTCAGGTATGTGCTAGTCCTGAAACTAATTTGCCTTCAAACCTGTTGCTCACAGAAATAAAATGCAACACTGAAAGTGCCAGTGGAGACCCCAAGCTAAGGCCCATTTTGGAAGCCCTCCTTTCCCCCAGCCTGCAGCCCTGTGGTCCTGCTCTCGCTCACCTGCCCCTGCCCTCTGACACAGAGCTGTGCAGCCCCTGGACAGCAGATCAGGGGCTCAGCAAGGGTCACAGAGCTCTCACTCCGTTTAATGCAGGACTGGATGAGATATCCACCTGGAGGAAGGCAGCACCTGGCTCCCGTCTCCCGGAGAAAGGAAGAGCTGTCAGGGAGGGGAAGGACTGTGGGACCCTCTGAACTTTGCTCCTGTCTGCCTGGGAACAGGGCAGTCCATATGGCACCCTGGGGCATTGCCTGGCGCTGCCCCACACGCCATGGCTCTGGAGGCTGTCCCCAGCCCTGCCCCTCGCTGCCCGGCCTTGGGCTGGCTCCCTGTGGCACTGGACTTTCCGGGGACTGGGCTCGGCTCAGCTGCCGTGGAAATTCCCCACCTCCCTCCCACGGCAGGACCTGCTCCGCCTCAGTGCCCAGAGAGCCCGAGGGCTGTCCCCAGGCCGGGCTGCGCCTCTCCCCCGTGCCTGGAGCGCAGCCCGTGTCCTGACGCTGCAAAAGCCCTGATGAGCAAGCCCTGACAGCGCTGCAGGCGGAGCTGGCTGCGAACAGTGGCCTCTTTGTATGGCCAGGAGCAGGCGGGTGCCGTGCTCCAGGGATTGATTTATTTATTTATGGAGGTGAACGCTCACAGCTTGTTGGAAAGGAAAACACGGCACCTCGGGGTGCAGGCAGCGGTGCCTTCCCACGGCCCAGCCCGGGCACCCAGAGCTGGGCATGGGTCCTGGAGAGTGGGAAAGGCTCAGAGCATCCAGGTGTCACTCAGTGCCGGTGCAGAGCCCACCCCAGCCCTGCTGCGGGCTTTTTGGGAAAGGAGACACTGAGGCAAGAAGGAAAGGATAGCAAAAGTCCTTGCTCAGGATCCTTCCAGCACTGTCCTGTGGCTAGGACTTGAGGCAAGCACCACATCCAGCCCTTCAGGGCTTGTCTGGATCTGCTCCAGCCCTGACACAAGCTCATCCCACACCTGGACCAGCGCAGGGAGTGCTGCACCCACAGCAGGCAGCTCCTTCCTCCCTCTGGCTCACAACCACAGCGCAGATGCCACCAGGCTGCCGCAGAATGGCTGATGTGACACCTGATGCCACGTCCCTCTGCTCCTGGGACTGGGGGCAGTGGGCAGGGAAGATCAGGAGCCAGACTTAGTGAGGTTGCAGTTAGGAAAAGGAATGGTTTTGATAAATTTTGGGCTGTCCTGTGCGCAGAGGAGCTTCATGTGTACCCAAATTACAGGTCTTGGCTGCCATGAGACTTCAGTCCCACAGCCTGGCAGCAGCAGAACTCTCCATGGCATGAGCTCAGCTGGCCAAACCCTTCCCAAGGTGCAGCTCACTTGCCTGCAGAGAGGAGTGTCTGTGTGTTTTGAGGGCAGGCAGGTGCTGGAGGGAACTGTGTGTAGCCTTGAGCTGTGGAGGGAAGCTGCTGAAATGTTCACATTTATCCTCCATGAGTGAGTGTCACCTCACTAACCACGGTGCCACCTTGGCCACCCTCTGTCTGGTACACCTGGGCATCTTCTTCCCCATCAGTGGGGATGACACAGTGGTCCTGCCTCTCCTCCATCAAGGAGCATCATCAGATCCTTGGGGCAGTTTCTGCTGGAGTCTCATCCACTTGGCCCTATGGTGATCACAGCCACAGGGATGACTCCCTCCAGGAGGTAATGGTAATTTTGGGTCAGGAATACCTTAGGAAGGTATTAGGCTCATCCTTCAGTGCTAGTGACCTGCAGAGGGGAATGTGTGCTTCTGGGGACACCCAGCTCTCCAGCCTCTGGTGTCCTGTGGGATGATGACCAGCAGTGATGGTGTGAGTGTGTGGGTCATGCCCATCAGTCCTGCTGCAGCTTGGCTGGTGGTCTCCCAACAGCACAGCATCATGGCCCTCTTGTCTAGTGAGGCTGGGGCAGGTTCAGTGGGAGCAGGTGGGATTTAAGCTCATCACCAGAAGCTGATGGCTAGCAGCACTTTAGGATGAGATCCAGCAGAGCTGGGGGGTGAGTGGAGCTGCAAGAGCACCCTGACCTATTGCAGCTGCTTCTCTGAGCACAGCTGATGCTGCTGATGGGGTGGCCAGACCAGCCTGGACCATCTCCAGCCTTCTCCACACACACAGAGCTGGACTTGGCTGGCCTGGGAATGGCCACAGGAGGGCAATGACCACAAGGACACGTGGACAGTACTTGTAACAAACTCTATCAATTGAGACCTGTCCTACACGGAGCTGGTGAGCCCATGTAACACCATGGGCCTCCCTCCAGGCACAGAGCTGGGCTGTTTGTTCTTTTGCTTGTGTAGCATGGGCTTTCTTCCAGTTTAGCTTCAGAGCTCCCAAGTGACAGAAATGAGCACATAAACTGTTCCATTGCTGCTGAAAAAAGACACCTGCACCCACCAGTGTATAACTTCCCTGCTTTGAATTCATTGCAGACTGAGTCTGGAGAGGTTTTGCTCTGTCAGCAGACTGGTCCGTAGATATCTTTGTGTTATCCTTCTGAACAAGGAGAAATCAGTTCAAACCAGCCCAGCTGTTTGATCAGTGCAGTTCCCCAGTGGCCATTTACCTGGGAGAAGCCTGACAGGTGGCTGGGATGCTTGAACTCTCTCCAGTCCTTAGCTCGAACAGCCATGAGTCTGTAGCCACCAAACAGGAGATAACAAAGCCTAAGAGCAAAAAGCAGAGTTCAGTGCCCTGTCATGGCTGAGACCATGGGACAGCGATGGCACAGAGGAGGGTACAGATTCAGGTGTCATGGCTAGACTTGTTCAGACCCAGGGTACACCCTTGCTCCCAGCACCCACCCAGTCAGGGCAAGTTGCCTTTCCCATGTAGAAATTCTTGTGTCATCCCCACGGCCATCATATGGGGATGACAGCATCTGCAGGATAATGCAGACCTGTTCACCCCTGAAAGCAAGCTGGTGAATCCCTCCTGTGCCCCACAACAACCCTTCTGCTCTGGCAGTTGTGGCTTGCCAGTATCCCCCATCCTGCAGCCTTCCAGCTCAAACTGGATCTGTGTTTTTATTGCAAAGCCTGCTATGGGGGGACCAGGGGAGGCAGGCCTGGGGACACAGCCAGCGCTGTCCCTCCCTGCCAGCTGCTGGCTCTCCCCATGTGCTGTTTGCTCAGTGCTGGGTACCGTGTGAAGGCAAACACGGCTGAGCCGGGAGGAGCAGAAACGAGGGCAAACAGAGGCTGTCCCAGTCCTGCAGCCACCGGGCATGGGGAGTGGTGTTTGGGGGTTTCCAGAGCACAGCCAAGGCCAATGGCATCCCAGGGCCCCGACAGCTGCTCACCTCTTTCAGTGGTGTGGGACTCCCTGCCCGGGGGCTCTGGCTGCCACAGCCCTGCAGTGTCCCCCTGTCCCCCCAAACTGCTTTCACAGAGGGCAGATTCAAACTGTGCCGTGTGAACCAGGCAGACCAAACTCCCCAGAACAGAGAGCTTGGTGGTTCCTGAGGACACAGAAACAGTCCCCAGCAGGAGGGTGGTTAATGCCATCGCACTAAATTTGCCATCGTTGTGTGCCATCCTGAGAAGCAGAGCCTGGACTGGTCAGTGACCCTGTGCACCATCAGCAGTGTCCCCCCACCCCACGGGCAGTGCCTGTCCCTCCTCTCTAAGCCCCAGGCATGTCCTCTGCTGCTGTCACCTCTGCTGCCCCGTCCCCTCTCTCAGCTCCCCTTGGCTGCCCCAGTGGAGGGGAGAGAAGGGAGGAGGTGAAGCATCTTCCCAGTGCTGCTGGAGAAGGACAGGCCAAGTTCAAACCAGCAGCACCTGGGGCACACAGTGTGCCACCAAAAAGAGACATGGTGGGACCTTGCACATCTGGCTCCCTGGGAGCCTGCAGCCCACAGCCAGAGCTGACCCCGTGCCAGACCGGGACCTGGCTGACCCTTGGCCGTAGCAGCCTCTGAACTATGTAAGTCACCTCCTCCTCCTCTAATTAGCACAGCCATTTGCTGGGGAGCTGTGCTAATTTTCTCCTATGACATCTCAGGTCAGGGACAGTCCTGATTTTCCTCCTAACGCCTGCTGAGCCTGACCTGCTGAGAACAGAGCTCTCTCATCACACGTGTGCTGCAGCAGGCTTTGCTCTCTGCTGGGCCCGTGCAGGAGGGTGCCTGCCCCTGCACTGTGGGAGCCATTCTTACACCTCTGAAAAGGGCACCCAAAAAAACTTCTCACCTCCCCCCATCTACCCCACAGGTAGTGGCAGAGGAGCCACAGTGTCCCTGCTGTGCCGGGACCCACCCTGACCTGGGCCAAAGGGATGTGGCCTGGGTGGCACAAAAACAGAGGCATTTCCAGGACCACCTCTGCCAATTCAAAGCAGAAAGAGAAATCCGGCATTCACAGGCTGATCGTTGCATGCTTGAGGTGTGTCTGCAGATACATTATCTGTCCCACAGCGGGGTCTGAAGTCCAGGAGATAAGAGGTTGGGGAAGGCACTCTGCGGAGCTGCTGTGGGAGAGATTCCAGGGTCTGGCAGAGGGTGTGGAACAGGTTCCCAGTGCACAGTGCTGGTGCTGCCAGGTTGTGCTGGGAGAGGTCAGGTCCCCAGGCACCGGTCCAGTGCGGGGCTGGCTGCCTCCTACCTAGCCAGCTGTGCAGAGGGGCAGGGGGACATCACTGGGACATGCTGGAGCAGCGGGCACTGCCCTGCCCAGCCCAGCCCAGCCCAGCCCAGCCTGCCCAGGGAGGAGGTGGGAGAAAGCAAGAGGCATGGCTGGAACACATGCAGGCAGAGGGGAGCAAATGCTGCTCTGCCAAAGCTCCCTGCACCCGCCAATCCCCACACAAGAGTCCTTTGTTCCTGCCATGTCCCTGTCCCCACTGCTGCTCCATGAGTGAGGGATGATCCCCACGGCCCTGGTGACTCTGACAGGCAAAATGAGAATAATTAGAAGGAGCTGTCTTTATTACAGGTGTCTGTGAGGGCCTGCAGAGCCTGGCCCGGGAGCCCCTTTGATCTCAGCTTTTGAAACCCTATAGATTTGCTGACAGAGCTGCTCTGTATTTCCAGGTCATCAGGATGATCATTTCCATCTGGGAACAATGAGGCCTTTATGCTGCCCTGTGTCCTGGACTATCCCTGTGTGGAACGAGCTGCTGTGCAGGAGGATGTGCTGCTGCACAAGCCCTGTCAGCCTTGAGTCCTTCTCTGGGTGGGTGAGGGACAGCAGCAGGAGAGCCCACCCAGCTCAGCATGCTCATTCCCAATGGAAAATGGGAGGCTCTTAGTGCCAGGAGGTCAAATTTACCCAGTGCACAGCCCTGTGAGAGGGCCTTTAGCCCCCAGGATGTACCCAAAACCTTCCTGCTCCCCTGGAGAAAAGCCCTGCACATCCCCAGCCCCAGTGGCAAAGTCCAGCCTCTGGGATGGGTCCCACCGGGAGTCTGCACATGGGGGAATTTCTGTGCCTCCCAGTGCAGGGGAACCAACACCCCATGGCAGGGAGCAGGAAATGTCAGGGTTCCTGAGCAGGTCCCTGAGCCAGGGCACTGCAGGGTGAGCACCTCTGTTGTGTGCTGTGTGGAGGGCTCCTGGCATAGCCCCCAAAACAGCAGGTCCCCAGGCAGTGTCCTGGATCTCCTCACTGCCACATGCTCTGTCCCCATGCTCTGTTGGTGCCCAGGCAGTAGCAGAAAGCCCTAAGCCTGTATTTCTCAGGGCAACATGGACTTTGCTGGGGGGAGAGCCATGCTGTAGAGCCTGGAAGCTGGGGACAAGGCAAGGACAGAGAAGCACTTGGGGAGGAGAAGCCCCTCAACAGCCCCTTGTCCCTTGTCCCACTTTGGCATTTTGCCTGAACTGAAAAAGCAGCATCTGAAAAAATCCTGGTTGATGTGGTGTGTCTGTGCCTCTTCCAGCTCCACAGCCTTCCTCAGCCTGGGAATCTGCAGTAACACCTTCCTCTCCCTTTCCTCTCCTGTCAGGCTCCCTGGGAGTCTGTACCCATCTCCTTCTGGTCCCAGCTTGGCTGGGGCTGCTGGAGGCTGTGGTTTTGCCTTTGTCAAAACAACGCATTGTTTGGTGGCAGCTGCAGGCGTGGGGACCGGTCCTGCCAGTTCCCTTGGCTGGGACAGTTTTTGCTGGGGTACAAGGTAAAATTTTGACTGGATAAGCTCCCAGGCCTGATCCCTGGGGAACAGGGTGTCCCCACAGGTGCTCTGGGAACACTGGAGACACCCATTGGGTCCAGTCTGACCCCCTTGGGCTGTGCTTGGGTGATGATTTCATCCCTCTACACCTGATGGAGTGTGGCTGTTCCTGGCCCGAGGAATGCAGTGAGTTGTCCGTGTGGAGGCCAGCAGTGTCAGCCACCGTCTTCCACATTCCAACAGCAACTGGCTCCAGTGCCAGAGACCAGCCCACCTCTCTCCTGTACTCACGGAGGCTTGGTAGGCGCTGTGGAATAGGGCATACTGAAGGCAGAGCGCAGATCCTGGGCAGCAGCTGGTGTGGAGGTCTGTGGTGGTGATGATGGCCTGGCTGATCAATTCATGGCTAACAGGGACACGGCCAGCATGGTGCAGTTTCTCTTTGTGCTTGCTGCCCTCTCCTTGCACTGCATGTCACCTCCTGGTTTTGCAAAGCAAATCCTGGCGGTGCGGGGGCAATGGAGTGAGTGGGGACACCTGCTTTTTGGACAGATAAATTCCCCAGGGACCAGAGCTGGAGCCAGCAGTCAACATCTCCATCAGGGGGGTGTGGGACGTGGGGGTATGCACACCCCACCCTGCTCCCTCTCCCCACCATGCTCTAGCAGAGCTGTCTCCAGGCAACCCAGCCAGAGCAAGGAGAGTCTCTCCCCTGCCGAGGTGTGCTGGTGCCACACATACCTCACATAGCTGGATGCAGGCATCACCAGGCACCACCATCACTAACCCTTTCCTATTCTCCTATTCTCCAGGCAGCAATGCCAGCTGAGTGCTGGTCTCCCAAGGGTGCCACTGGCCTCCAGACCCAGTTCCAGCACCCTGAGGATTCAGCACAGTGTAGGCAGTGCTGGCACCCACTTAGGCAAGGAGCCAAGAGCCTCCATGGTGCCAAAACTTGGCTTTGCTGCCTCTGCAAGTGTCCCTCCAGCCATGAGCAAACTACAGCACAGCTCATCCTCCTTGAACCCTGTCACCTGTATTCTGTACCACTCCTGTGGTGCTCTGACTGCACCTCCCTCCATCATCCCCTCAGACAAGGATGCTCCCAGCTGCCTTAGAGAAACAGAAGTCATAGAGTTTGTGTTGGAAGGGACAATAAATCATCTCGTTCCACCTCCCTGCCATGGCAGGGACACTTTCCACTAGCCCAGGTTGCTCCAAGCCCTGTCCAACCTTGCCTTGGACACCTCCAGGGATGGGGCAGCCACAGCTGCTCTGGGCACCCTGTGCCAGAGCCTCACCATGCTCACAGGGAAGAATTCCTTCCTATTCTCTAATGTAACCCTGCCCTCAGGGTTTGAACCATTCCCCCTTCTCCTGTGTCCTAAGTCACAATGCAAGTCACGATGTAGAGAGTCCACTGCAGCTGGGGGCTTCCCTGAAGCCCTCTGTCTGCCCTAAGCAGTGTTCAGGAGGATCAGACTGGATCCATGCTAATCTCCAGGATGCTGAAAGGTCCACCACATTTCCTGCAGCATCTCCCTCTCCCAGATGCAGCATGGCCAGCTACCCACTGGCTGCTGGTGGCTGCTCCCAGCAAGCACTCACCCCGTGCTCAGGCCATGGCAATCTGACACATCCTGCACCCAAACCTAGAACATGCAGGAAGGGAGCCTGTGGACAAATCAACATGAGCCACAACTGTGTGGCTCTTTGGGTTCATTGCAAACCTCCCAGCTCACATTTCACATCCTTGGAGGAGGAAGGTGTCTTTTCTGCTGGAATCAGATCCAGCTGAGCCCATGTCAGAGCAGACAGGAAGCTCTTCATGCATGACTGGGGATGCAAGTGCTGTGTTTCCATTTTGGCATGCATGTAGATGTGTGTGCCTTTGTGTAGATGCCTCAGTAGGTGAGAGTCTGCATACAGCTGGGTCCCCAGGCTACTTTCAGGTGTTTGTGTGTTCTCCTGGTTCTGGGTGCTCTCTGCAGGGTGGATGCATGGAGAAGAGAATCACGTTATGCCTGTCCAGAAGCTGCAAGTCCCCCTCTTTCACCATCAGTTCTCATTGCAAGGACTTCATAAGATCTCCCCACTCATCTCTCTGCCACGTCTTGCTTAACCCACTGTCTTGGAGTGATTTATGATGATAGTCTATTCCATGATCCTGTGCTTTATGCCCCGGAATGGTTGCTGTATCTTTCAGGTGTGTGCAGGGCCAGAGAAGGAGGGGAGCTTTGGGTTTTTTGTTGGCATTTTCGAAGCCCCACTGCCCAGGCGTTCCATGGCGCTGTGAGGTTTGGTTTTGCTTGGCCTGCTTCGGTTTTTTTGGCCCAGGCAAAAAGCTTTTCCCTTCCCTTCCCTGGCTTGGAGAAGCTGCAGCAGCAATCTTTCAGCTGCCTTGAGGTGAACTGAACAGCTGCCGGTCGGAGGCCAGAGAAGTGGCACTGGTGGGAGTGGGCCACCCTGTTCCAGCCCCAAGCCTCAGGGAGCCAAGCCGGGGAGGGAAAGCACACCCAGAGAATCCAGCCCAGCTGCTTCATCTGCCCTGGAGAGGAGGTCGATGCCAGAGAGCCACCAGGGTTTTGCCTCCTGGTGGAACTCCTCTGTGGAAGCTCCACTTCCCTCAGTGTGAAAGCCGGCACCATCTCACACCACGTGTTGGGAAGGGGGATTTATTTCTTCAATGTTTGCCCCATTCTCTGGGCATTTTTGTGCTCCTGTTGGTGGGGGGTGTGAGTTCTGATAGTTCAGTGTTTAGCAGTTGTTTCCTCTTCTTCCTTTGTGGGCACTGTTGTTAATAAACTGTTGGTTTTTTTTTTTTCTTCACTTTCCTCTATTAGCATTCATTTTTCTATGGCGGAGGGGGATTGTTGAAACCCTTTAGAGGAGACTACTCATTGCAGAGTGTCTCCTCTTAAATTTGTCTCAAAACTGAGACACCTACACTCAAAGCTTCTCCTGCATCTTCCAGCCTGCTGTGTGCCTGGCTTCAGGCAGCCCACGCTGCAGAGTCTGACACCCTGGGACTGCCTGAAGTGATCCTTCCCCCTGAGCCTATGCTGGCAGTATTGAGACTCCTGCCATCCAGGTCCATGCTCCCAAGAGCCCTCCAGCCATAGCCTTAAGATCACAGGGGTGATGGACACCCTCAGCCTCTCTGCTGCAGCTCCAGCTCCTCACAAACCTGCACAGCCCACGGTGGAGCAGGAGGTCTGCAGGATGGGGCAAAACCATGGGTGGGATGTTCTGTGCCTGAGACCAGAGAAGAAGAGAGAGCCCGAGCATCAGGACAGGCATGGGTCTCAGGGGTGCTGGGTGTTAGCAGAGATATTTTGAAGCCCTAGCAAGTGGCACGGAGAAGGAAAGGGGCAGGCCAACCATGAAGCATCACATGAGACCATGCAGGTGCCTCTGGAGGACACTAAAAGTCAGCTGCACACAGGCAGCACCCAGCACACACCATGCTCCAGGTCCTTTGCTCGGTAGAAGGGTGGGATGGAGTCTGGGCTGCCCAGGGGTGCCAGGAGATATTTGTTTGTTCCTGGAGAGGTGGATCCCAGGAGACTTGTGGGACTGCTAGCCCAGACTCTCCTCGGCCGTGAGTTCTGCCCACTGACCCTGTAGTCCAAGAGGCTCTCCCAGGCTGTGCCAGCCTGAACAGAGCTCTCCACACCAGCACACTCTGGCTGGTGGGTATTTCGCAGGTGTCTGATGGCAAGCACCCAGGTGAGTGGTCCCTGAGGGCAAGCTGAGCTGACCTGAGCTGGGGATGCAGGTCTGAGTGACAGAGCTCTGCTGCAGTGCTGAATGCTGGGGACACGGCATAGAGGTGAGCAGGGAAAGCCAGGCAAGGAGCTCAGAGCAGCTGGAGCAGAGATGGGTCTGGCACACATGCCGTATTTCCATCTCCTCAGATGCTACTGCTGTTCCAGTATTGCCAGCTCCGGAGTGAAAGGAGTTTAGGGAAACCCAGCTTGGTGACGAGATCAGATTTAGATCTTGTGGCTAAGGAAGGAAGCCTGCTCCAAAGCATCTTCCAACACCAGCATCCCGTCTGGAGCAGGTTTCCAAGCTGATGGGCACTCTGTTCAGACCCAGGCAGTATGGCTCGTGCTCAGCAAGGCTGCTCACAGCCACAGGGCAGCCCCATGCTGGAAGAAGCGGTGGGTGGAAGTGCCCAGGGTGATACACAGCAGCATGTGCCGAGCCAAAGGATGGGGATCCCCATGGTATGCAAACCAGTGAGGCAGAGGAGCACGTGGGGTTCACCTGCCTGAGACAGAAATGCCTGGCAGCCCCAGGAGCTGAGCTGAGCCTGCCCACCACCTCCACCTCTCCAAGCTGGTGGGCTGTGCCTGGAGCAGCTCCAGGCACATGGGAATGAGCCGGTGACTCACACCAGCCTGCACGCCTAATATGGCACAAGTCCTCCTGGGCCCTGCCAGGTGCTGGGGTGAGTCAAGAGCTGAGACCTGACACTGCCTTAGAGGGTTGCTCACGCCTTCCCCATGAAGCTGGGGCTGACAGCCTGCACTGTGCAGCACCCAGGCTGATGGCCCATGGGCAGGGCTGAGCCCCAGCACAGGCTCTGTGGCCACCAGCCCAGTGGAGGCCAGTCTGGACCCCCCAGCCTGTGCCTCTCCTTTTGCCCATGGCTCCTGGAGCAGCCCAGGCCGAGAGTTTTGGGGAACTCCCAGCCCAGTGCCCTGTGCCACAGGTCCTTGCACCAGGTGGGTGCCAGCACCATCCTGCCATGCTGCCATAAGGACTTGTTTCTGTGCCACGGAGCTGCATTACTTCAGAAAAAGGGAAAAGGAGCTGAAGTCCTCCCTTATGGAACTTTGGCACAGCTTCTCAGAGGTCCTGCAATGTGAAGAGATCACCTTGAGAGTCTCCCAGCACCAGTCCTGACTGGGCCGCAGTGATGAAGGAGTGGGGGTAGCTGAGCACCGCTGCCGGGGAGAGGGTTCCTGCTGGCTCAGAGAGGCAGAGTCAAATTCTCTATGCAAGGAGTGCCTGCATTTTTTTTCCAAGCTGCATTTGCACTGTGCTTGGGTTAAGAGTCATTTCCCTCTCCCAGCAGCAGTGGCTGCCCCTGGTGCATGTCCTGATGGAACTTGGAAGGGATGCCCTGCCACACCCTTGCAGGGTGCAGAAATTGCCCCCAGCTCAGAGACTCCTCTTGAAAAGCTGAGGGGTCCAGGTCTTGCTGTCCTCCCCACATGGGGTAGAGTGTGATGTGCTCGGCCCTGTGGAGGATGGGTCTGATGGGTCTGTCCTCTCTGGTAAACTGAGGCAGCTGCCTCCTCCCTGGGAGCCCTTCTGCCATGGATGGGGAAACTGAAGCGGGGAGAAGTTATGACTTACTCCCATTTTCAGGCATGCTGAAGAGGATCTGGGCCCCGGCACTTTGCAGGAGAGGGGACCCACACTGGTGGCACTGTGGAGTGAGAAGAGAGGGCAGGATGGTGGCAAGAGGAGCAGCCCGGAGTGCGGGATGACTCAGCTGTGATGTATGGGGGGTGAGGCTCAGCCCAGCCTTTCGCAATGTGTTTACCGGCACCTGGGTGGCCGCTGCCTTCCAGGACACGCAGCCCCTCCTCCTCAGCCCCGAACCTGCTCGCCAGGCTCAGCGCAGCTGAGGAGTGACCTGTTCCCACCCCAATCTGCCTGGCTCGTGATGGGGAGCTGGGCAGGGAGCCTCTGGCCAGGCCCTGCTCCAGCACTGCTGCTGGCATGCTGCCCCTGCCCGGGAGACAGCAGTAACCCCCGTGGAGTGTCCTCCCAAGGCAGCCAAAAACTGCGGGTGCACCAAAACAGTCCCAAACCATGGGAAGGTGGTGGCCCATCAGAGCAGTTATATCCACATGATGTCAGCCCAGGCAGAGGGACAGAAATTCCCCTGCATTCCTTACACCATTTGCTGACTGCCATCCCAGCCACCTGGCCACCTTCTGCCAGCTGCCAGGATACATGTCCTGTGTGGGCAGGAGACAGAGAGTCAGGGGAAAGTCCCTTTATATGGATAGTTTTAGAGCTAAACATGCTGTTTTGAGAAATTTCCCTAGAGGAAAGTCAAGGGCAATAGATGCAAGGAGTGTTCTATTTCAATTCAGCATCTTGTGGAGCTTGAGATGGGAAATGCTGGTCAGAAGCAGAAACACCAACATTTCCTTCCACAGTGGGCTGGGAAGGAGGGTGTCAGGCCCATCTCCCTGCTTTCTGCTCTAGGTTAACTTGGCTTTGCTGCCACAGCACTGCCAGTGATGGACACTCAGCACAATGGTCATCAGTGCTCCTGCTGCAACTGGAAACAACTGCTGTGCCATGGGCAGGAGTGCCTGGCACATGAAGACCCCAGACAAGAGGTCCTGGAGCCTTCAGTGGAGATCTCAGGTGCTTTCAGCAGGTCCATGTTGATCCCTGCCACACTGGCCACGGGGCAGTGCAGAGCGATGCCATTGCCTGCTGCATCCTGCTGGCACCTGGCCAGCCCGGACCCTTCGTCACGCTGAGCAGGTGACCTGCGTTCAGCAGTTAACCTCGAAACACCGTTCCCAGTTAACCTAGTTTGGCTCTGGGCAAGGCTGGGCCCTCTAGAGAAAACCACGTGTGGGCTTGTCTCCTGTTGGCCTCTTTGCTGGCCCGATTCCATCGCATGATTCACGTCAGTTCCCAGTGCCAATGGCTGAGAAGGAACCTGTGTCATTGCATTGTCCCTGGGATATTTACTGCTTGGTAACTGATCAAGGTTCAGGCTGGCAGGAGCTTGCACTGCAGGCAGAAACTGGCGTCCCCAGCCTGGCAGGAGCTGTGGCTGGGTCAAGGTGGGCAGCTGGCCTGGCTCCTCCAGCATCACAGTGCTGTGGGGATGGATGGTGAGAGGCAGCTGTGCAGTGCCATGGCTCAGCCTGGCAGCTCTCTGGCTGCCTGGGGAGGGCTCTGCCATTCTCGCTGCCCTCCAGGCTCCTGCCAGGCTCCTGCCAGGCTCCACCCTGACGGTGCCCCAGCATTCACCCTGACTGCTTTGCTGCCCCAGCTCCACAGCAGGAACATTGGTTGAGGGCAGGGCCCACACATGAAAGAGAAATGTCTTCACCCACCCCATGCCAGGAGTGTCTGCCCACAGGCCACGTGCACTCATGGGCATGGCACGTTTTGCCTCAGCTGATTCTCTAATGGGTCCCCAAATGCGTATTCAGCTCAGCCCCTTCCTCTCTGGGGCTGACCTGCAGCTCCCATGCTGCAGCAGAACCAGGCAGAGATCAAACTCCTGTCCCCATTCCCGGGTTCAGAGGGTATCCAGGGAGGTGGGGAAGGTGCCGCAGAGCACATCCAGGAGCCACCCGTGCAGTAA
Organism: Falcunculus frontatus; assembly: GCA_013398115.1. Classification (NCBI taxonomy): domain Eukaryota; kingdom Metazoa; phylum Chordata; class Aves; order Passeriformes; genus Falcunculus; species Falcunculus frontatus. The sequence continues at coordinate 855,667 of VZRV01004141.1, read as the reverse complement.
ATCAGTAACAAAGCGACAGGTCCTCATGTGACGGCAGTCTGTGGCCTCTCCCCGTGGATGGCGGGCAGGAACGGGCACTGGCATGGCTCTCGACTGCCACGCACCCCGGCTGCCACCGCCCCGCAGCGCCGAGTGTGGGACGTGCACAGGGGCGTCCGGCAGCGGGGCAGGGAGGGGGCAGCTCCTGTTCCCTGGGGGTCGTGCTCACCCCCTGCTCCCGGTGCTGTGGAGCAGGTGGCCATGGCTGGGCATGGGGCTGGAACATCAGAACCTGGGACATATCTGAGCCTCTTCTTCTCCTAGTCCTTGTTTAGCAGTGCCCCTCATTTGGGACCAGCTCTTCCCTGACCACCTCTCATCACCTGTGCGGATGTGATGGGAACTCTCTCAGCCCCTTGGTGGTCTCCGGGGATACACCCATCCCTCCAGCAACCTCCAGGGCCTGAAATAAAGTTTTATTTCAATTATGGTATCTTTGTAACAGTGACAGACAGAGGGGGCACCAAAAAACCTCAGTTTCTATGGCAACCAGGAATAACCTCCTTGGAGAGACAGTGCTGTTTCTGCCAATCTCCAACCCAGACCCTGGTGATACAGGGGCCAGCATGGCCTCTTGAAGAGCCCCATGACAACTAAAGCAGGGTCCCTCAGCTGCAGAGTCCACCCTTTCCTGGTTTCTCTACCTGCTGCCTTTGCTATACTGTCCTGCTCTGCAGACAGAGCCAAGAGCGAATTCTGCAGTTCCACAGCTGGGGGAGCAGGACAGGGACCTGCCCTCGCTGCTCCCCACCAGCTCTTTGCTGCAGGTTAAGCGCTTCTCACTGGCAGTCCCACCCTGGACTGGGAGAGCCTCTGCCCCATCCTGTGCTTGTCCAAGCTCCGATGGAGGGTGATGGCACCCTGTCACACAGTGGCAGGGTATTCCCACATGGAGATCTCACTGGGAGTCCACGACTTCTGGGAGAAGGCAGCCAGTGCTGCACTGCCTCATGCCTCCATGGGGCAACTCAGCACGGGGGTGCACAGGGGCTTATCACCCAACCCTGGAGCCGGGAGGGACTCTCTGCTCCGAGGCAGCTCATGGCACTGCATGGCACAGAGTCCTCCATGCCCACAGCTGGAGAGAAGCTGGAGGGAAGCTGTGGAGGCACCATCTGGGCACGGCCCTGGGCAACCTCCTCCAGCTGACCTTGCTCCTCCAGCCTCAGGCTCCACGCAGGTGTCTCCCTGGGCCACAGAGTGCCCGGGGCCAGCCGGGGCCCACAGCGCGCCCGGGGCCAGCCGGGGCCGGACCCACAGCGTGCCCGGGGCCGGCCGGGGCTGGGAGGAGCCGCCCGGTCCCGGGAGGAGCCGCCCGGTCCCGCCAGGCCCGGCTGTGCCTCAGGCGCCTCCCCTCAGCCACGGTGACGTCATGATTAGTGCGGCGCAGGCGAGCCTGACCCCGAGTAACCCTGCAGCGCTGCCGCTCCTGATTGGCTGCGGCGCGAACAAAGTGGCGCACAGGGCCAATCAGAACACGGCTACCAACCCGCGAGTGTGGCAACGACAGGAGGCCTCTGATTGGCTCCCGCGCGTCTCCTGAGGGTTTATTGGTGAGCGCTGATTGGCTGCTTGGGCCGCTGCTGGAAGCTCATTGGCTCCTTGCTGGGTGCGGCAATGGCGGCCGGGACAGCCCCGGTGCGGGCAGCGCGGTGTGAGGGAGGAGGGAGGCCCCGGCCCCGGCCCTTCCCCTGTGCGTGGGGCGGGGCTCTCCTGCGGGGCAGAGCCTTCCCTTGGCTCACCCCAGCAGTGCACGCTCTCTGTTGGAGGCCAGCCCTGGCACTCACATCCCATCTTTAGGAGGCAGAGGCTGTCGCTGCGTCCTTCCTTGTGATCGTTGAAAGGAAAGAGAGAGAGGTGTCTTCACAAACATACTGTGGGCCTGCTGGTAGATAAACCCAGATACTGACAGGCGAAAGAAGCAATGGGAGGAGCCATAAATTCCGTAGGAATTCCACGGGTTGATGTTGACTGTTGCTCACTCAAGGCTGTGCTAAATTGCTGGACTTAGAAGAAAAGAACAGAGACACAAAGAAAAAGAAGGGGTGGGGGTGGATACACGTTAGAAGGGGGTCTGTGTTAGGCAATTCGGGAAGTCTGTACCTCTCAAGTACCTCAGGCAATGGGGAAAGAGAGAGGGAAATGTGGCTGGGAAATCAGGGTAAGAAGGAGGCTGCATCCTCTAGCAATTTGAGAGACCCCAGGGGAATTCCCCGTGGCCTCTCCCTTTATTGAATAAAGTTACAGAACTCCTGTCTCCTTTTTGGGCATAAGCCTCTGACATTGTGGATTAATTTTCCTGACATCGTCATCTGCTGGGAATGGCCACCGATGGCCATCAAGGGCCTGGGCCAGGTTTTAAGCATCACCTCCCAGTCTTTCTTGCTCCAGTCTGTGATCTTGGGACAACCCCCAGAGCCAGAGAAAACAAAGCACTACATGTGGAAGATGATTCCTTGCTGGAGTCTGAGAGCTTTGAGCAATATCTGGGGCTCCTTAGGAGAGCAGTGGAAGGGGGGGACTCCATGTGTGCAGCAGATCGTGGAGCAGGGCACAAAGCACTGGGCAAGGCAGAGGCACCAGGAATAGTCAGGGGAGATGGGTGTGAGGCATCACTCGTGTCCTTTCCCACCTTGTGCTTGAATCTCCCTTTGTGGCACCCCAACAGTGGTGCTCCTGCTCCTGCTCCTGCTCCATCACACGCACAGGGGGCTCCTGAGGAGCTCTGTCCCGGGCACCAAGCTGGCTGCCCGTCCTGTGTCACTGTGAGGGCTTCTGGAGCTTTTAATGCCACCAGCAGCACCAGCTCCAGAAAGGATTCCCGAGACACCCAGCTGGTGACCTCAGTCTTTGGGAAGCACCTCACTGCCAAAATCACTCTGCCTCTTAACCACAGCTTACTGCTGAGCCGCATGCCATGGATCCCCTGCTAAGGCAGCAGCCCCACCTGTGAGTTCCCAAACCTCGCTGTGAAGACATTTCTCCATGTGAAGATCCTGACATTTTTCTCTCCATTCATGTAAACTAATGTGCTCTGAAACATTCCTCTCCTGGCGTCCTCGTGTGAGGGACCTCCTTGAACTTCACTGTGCAGAAAGAGCACAGCCTGGGAAGCCCCTGAGTGCCTCAGCAGGGACAACAATGTGAGGGATTCATCTCACTTCTCCTTACAGCTTCTTTTCATGAGTGGTCCTGTTGTACTCTGTTGTTTGTTGACTTCAACCTCTTTGGCAGGCAACCACCTTTTGTCTGCTCACAAAAACCCTTGGAAGTTAGTTGTTATGCCTGTAGCAAGGTGTTCCTCAAAAAAAATTTTGGCTTACCTGACTGTGGTTTCACATTTCACTTGCCCAGGTTTACCCTCCCCGGTGTTTGGACACGGTTATGGCTTATTCAAAGATATCACTTTACTTCCAACAGGCTCCCACGCTTGCTTTTCAAAAATGCTTGCTATAACACTGCTAGAACCTCTGTGGACAGACATACATTTGCTCTCTGCCTCCAGTATCATATTTACATAACGTCCAACATGTTATAATGACAGGATAAAGCTGTTAGAGAATAGCCAAAGAAAGGCTGTGAGGGGCCACACGAGGAGCGGCTGAGGGCACTTGGTCTGTTCAGCCTGAAGGAACCTGAGGTCAGACCCCACTGGGGGCTGCAGCTCCTCGTGAGGGGCTGCTTCGATCTCTGCTTTCTGTGACGGGCAGGACCTGAGGGAAGGGCTGGAGCTGTGCCAGGGCAGGGTCAGGCTGGAGATCAGGGAAAGGTTCTTCCCCCAGAGGGTGCTGGGCACTGCCCAGGCTCCCCAGGGAATGGGCACGGCCCCGAGGCTGCCAGAGCTCCAGGAGCGTTTGGACAATGTTCTCAGGCACAGGGTGAGATTGTTGGGGTGTCCTCTGCAGGGCCAGGGGTTGGACTCAAAGGCCCCTTCCATCTCAGGAACTCTTCTGGTTGCTAATTTTAATTTCTTAATTTCCTTCTTTTTTTTTGTTTCTTAATTTTAATAGTGTCCTTCTTTTTGCACGTAACTATTGCCGCAGGTTTTGTGCTGCTGGTTTTCCTGTCCTAGAGATTTTTGTGGTCATCAGAAGAACATTTTGGCCTAGATTTGTTGTCCTGCAGGTAAAGTCCTGTTAACATGTACACTGAGACTGGGATGAAGGAAGTGTCTGTGGGACTGGCTGGGTTTGAGAGTACCGGAAGGAATTCTAAAGAGGAAAATTATGAGCGCGGCTTGCACAGGGCACAGTCAAGACCAGGAAGATGCTGAGCAATCTGTTGTTTGCATCAGCCCAGATGGCTGCACTCTGATGAGGGCTGGGGTGTAGGTAACACCAGCAAGAGACCTGTGCTTTGACAGCGGAAGGATGGCAACAAGATACAGGCACGTCCCTCACATCATCCTCCTCTTCCCCTGACACCGGGACAGGCACCCACAGCAAGGAAACCCAGAGGCAATAATCCAGCCTGAGGCTCTTGGAAGGTGGATCAGAGGCTCCATGAAAACAGTCAGTTCCTAAAGGGTGTAAAGGAGCTGTTGGCACCGCTTGCTGTAGCCAGTAAAGAGGAACCCTGAGCTGCAGTAAGGACCCACCTACCACCATCCCTCACACCAGTGCTGCACTGGTCACCTGCTCAGACCCTGTGCTGGTGTGAGGGTGAGTGAAACTGGGAGACACACAGTGTGAGTGACTCAGGCAGTTTATTTTAATAAAAATCCCCTTCTCCAAGGAATTTACACCGTATGATGTGCCTGGCCCAGTGGAAGCACAAGCCCTGGCATGCACCCTGTTGGTACGGCCTTGGAGGGCTTTCCTGGTCCACAGCCTGGTTTTGGGGGGCTGAGGTGCCCGTGGTACCTGTGTGCATTCAGCCTCTGCCACACACCCGTGCCTTGGCTGGGACTGTTCCTGGAAGTGTGATCCATTTGCCCAGTGCAGTTGCCTGTGGGCTGAGGAGTTGCCGATGTGCTGGCCAGGCTGGCGATGCTGCTCCCAGCAGCTGCTGGGAACACATTCTTGGAGAGTAAGGTTGGATTCCGCAAAGGCAGAGCCCCTGTGAAATCCTAGAGAGCTGCAGAGAGCTGCCAGAGCAGCTGTGAGCTGGGTATGGTGTGCAGAGAGCGATGGCTGGTGCTGTGCACTTCTCAAACCTGCCCAGACACATGGAGGTCCACAGAGGGGTGGTGTCCTGAGGGCAGCCAGGACCGTGGCTCTGTGCTGTGGTTCCTCTCTGGTGGGCAGCACCGCTTCTGTGCCCTAGAGCTGGGGAGGGCTCTCCTCATTCTGACTCCAACGCTGCAGGAGGAGAGTAACGCTCGAGAGAGGATCTGTGCTGGTGATCACCCTGACCCTGCTGAAACCCTGCAGATCCGTGGCTGGACATGCTTCACCCAGGAGAACATCCCTGTGGTGTCACCCCAGAGCAGGGAACTCTGGCTGCCTGGGAAAGGGGCTGCTCAGGGGATACCGCTACCCCAGCAGAGGTGGGGCGTGTGCTCACAGCAAGGCGCAGGTGTGGGCATGAGGGCTTGTGGCCATGTCACCTGCAGGGAGAGACATCACCCACAGACTCGGAGATCCCCTGCACCATGGGTCACGTTGTTGTCCTTTAGTTGTCCTTCCCTGCCACCCCATCCCGGCTGCATTCCTGCAGCCTGACTCAGGGTTTGCAGATACTGCCTACGCCTGCCCAGCCACCCGGGAGGGCTCAGCCCCTCCTCCTGGCAGAGCAGGTTGGCAGAACTCAGCCAGTCAAGGTCAGAAAGGTGTTTGGAATCAAGGAAAAGGGGAGGGAGGAGTGTGAGTACCATCATGGGAGATTTGGAGCTACAGTAGATGCATCTTGCAGGGCTCCTTGCTCCCATGGGAGGAGACCTGCTCCCTCTGCAGCGACCCATCAGCAGGATCCTGTCAGGATAGCACAGGCTCAGCACCCCTCCAAAGCGGACTCAAAGGAAACCACAGGAACACTGAGTGACTGGCACCCAGCAGTTATTGCTCCTTGTCACTTCTGTCACTGAGTGGGAAAAGACCAGTGGGATTAGAAGGGCCCTTCCATCTTCCAGGCTGACATTAGAAAACTTCAGCATCTGCAAATACTGGACAAGAAGAAAAGTGAGAAAATGGTGATAGGAAAAAGAGAGAAGTCATTTCAGCAAATGGGTCCATTTCAACAAAGCTCAGAGGAAGAGATGCCCAAGGATGGGTCCCCAGCTTGAACACGGATGAGGGACCGGAGGTATTTCTGCCAGTGGCAGAGGAGATGAGATGGGAAGAGAAAGACACTGTAGGCTAAAAGGCATGTTGGACAGCAGAAACTGCAGACCTTTCCCCACGTTCCAGGGACTGTTTGTGTCTGAAACTCTACCTGAAAGCAGGTATTGTCCCCAGTGAACTGGTGACCTCCTAACTGGGGCCATGGCACTGATCAAATTAGGCTGGTGAAGATCGGAGCAGAAGTGCAGGAGGAGCAATGACTTCCTTCCAAGCACGTACCAAAACTCAGGGCCAGACCTTGATGACAGGGTATTTCTATTTTAAGTGGAACTGACTCAGTCTCTCACTCTTCTTGCTGGTCTCTGTCACCCTCACAGCCACCCCCACCCTGAGGTGTTTGCACAAGGGGCATGGCTGGGCCTTCAGGCTGAGACATAGGACGGGGCTGCCACGTCAGGTCTCCTCTGCACGGGGTTCTCTCAACTGGCAGTGGCAAAACAGTTTTGGGGCAGGTTTTGGATGCATCAGCAATTATTATTGCAGGATCTTTCACCTCCAAACATTGCTCTCTTCACCTTCCACAAGACTCATGCAGAGTTACTGCTTTTTAGCTGTTCATTCTCATTTTGGGTGTGTTTTCTGACTGCAGTCTGTCAAAGTGTTGGGAAAGGAGGAAGATGTGGGGTATCTGCTGGCATCACCTCACGCTCCAGGAGTGGGCTGGCACTCTGGGCTGGCAGCAGTGTCCTTGCACCGCCTGGCAGCACTGCCACCTGCCTGGCAGCCTGTCCTCTCCCTGGTCCCGGCACCTGACACAGCACTAACTGAAATACCTGCCCATGGTATCTTATCTGCCAGCCTCTGCACACTGGGAGTGGGGAGATGGCCCAGATACTCCATTTCATGGGTTTTCTATCTCCACAGCCACCAGTTCTCCAGAGCATAGGCACACAGGGCAGGAGCACTGGCCCTCTGCTCTCCTGTCCCTTCTTTGGGGCTCACTCAGCACCCCACAGACAAAGGGATGGCAGGTCCTGAGGTGCTGGAAAGCCTCCAGAGCTTTGTCACATGATGCTCATGGAGTATTGCCACTTGGATCCTGCTCTCCCGCTGCCCCCTCTGACCTTGCTCCCTGCTGGCAGCCCCAGGATTGCTCCTATAGAGGGAGAGCAGAGAAATTTTTTAGTATTCTGAGCGTCCCAGACAGGAGAGAGAGACCTGCCAGGCTGGGCCGGACATGGTCCCCTGCATGACCACAATTAGGACTTAAGACACCCTGGTAGGACCAAGGGACCATCTGCCCCCAAATACAAATAGTCCCCAGGAGTGTGCTGAGATTGCAGCCAGCCCTGCACCCCTGCTCCATTACACAATCAGAGAATCATGGAATCTCCTGTGTTGGAAGGGACCCACAGGGATGGTTGAGTCCAACCCCTGGCCCTGCACAGACACTCCAACAATCCCACCCTGTGCCTGGGAGTGTTACCTGAACACTCCAGGAGCTCTGGCAGCCTCGGGGCTGTGCCCATTCCCTGGGGAGCCTGGGCAGTGCTCAACCACTCTCTGGGGGAAAAACCTTTCCCTGATCTCCAGCCTAACCCTCCCCTGGCACACCTTCATGCCATTCCCTCAGTCCTATCACTAGTTAGGTCCTATCACAGAAGAGGATGTGGGGCCCGGGGCTGGCTTTGTTCCCAGCTGGTGCATCTGAATCTGTGGAGTGGGCAGGAAAGGTCCCAGTGTGATGGTCAGGACATGTGGGCAGCAGCCCATGCCCATGGCTGCGCTGTCAGGGACAGGGACAGAGGGGTGAGGAGGCTTCCTTGGAGCTCAGTAACTTCTCCCAAGGAAGAAGAGCCCAAATCCTGGCAGGCATTGGACATCTGCCAGCCAAGTGATCTGTCTCCCCAGCTCCTCAGCAGCTGCCCAAAGCTGTGAAAGCAGAGAGACATCCCCCACCTACAGTCACGAGTGCTATCAGTCGCGAGCTGCAGTTGCTGCCTTGCCTCACATCACCCGTGGTGGTGCTGCCACACCTGAGAGATACCAGCAGGATGGCGTCACCTGGTGACTCAGGGCCACTGGCTTTGGCTCTAAGCTGGAGCCTCTGACCTGAACCTAGGGGAGACTATCTTGGAGGCTGCTGGCCCCGCCTTACTGTGGCACTGAGGAGCTCCAGGCCTCTGTGGGTCGCTGGCTGAAGGCCGTGTGGGTCAGAGGGTCAGTGCTGAGCAATTCACTGCGTGGGACCGACTCACTGGAGAGTGGGGAAAACTGCATAGGGAGCCTGGGGATTTCTCCATCCTCTCCCTCTTGCTCCTCTGCTGCCGCAGCCATAGCTAACAGCTCTGTCCTGCAGGTGGCAGGCCTTGGAGCCTGGGATGGATGGTGCTAGCAGCCTCAGGAATCCCTCTTGCACCTCTGTGCTCGTGGCTGGCCTTGCTGATGCTCCGGGTGTTGGGGTAGAGCAGCTCTGACACTGGTGAGCACATCTTGCCCGCCCGTGGACACGTCCTCGTGGCTGTAAAGTGGGCATCCCAAGGTGCAGAGAGTCTGCAAGGTAATAATCTTGGTAGGGAGGTTTTTCCCTTCCTGCATCACCCTTCAAGCATCCCAGGCAGTACCCTGGGAAACAGGGCTTTGAAGGTAAAGGCTTAGGAGATTCCCTTCCTGTCCTCTGCCCTTCCCTGAGCCTGGTCTATGGGTGTCCTCAGAGCACACGGTGCTGATGGTGTGCAGCTCTGGGACCTTCGGGACTCCTGCCCCCCAATCCATGCAGCATCAGCACAGTGCCAGCACTGCAGTGCCCTGCAGTGGGCACAGGTACCAAACTTACAGGGCAGAGCACGGACAGATGCCTGTCTCCTCCCACGACCTCGTACCTCCAAGGACCCTGGCATATCTTTTCTCCCCGCTTGTCCACAGCAATGGGGATGGGACCTGCTCCATGGGACACCCCTGGTCCCTCGGGTCCTGGCTGTGTGTGCCTTCAGCAAAGGCTTCTCTGGCTCCAGAGCAAGGGTGCAGTGGAATTGGGGTCTGTATGGCAGGGCACGGGCACAGCCCACCCCAAGTGCATAGACAGGCTGTGGGCAGTGAGAGCTGCCCTGGGGACACAGCCGTGCCCTGTGACCAGGACATCTCCAGGGGGAAGGACAGGTTTTGGGGGGCCAAGGTGTGTGATGGTGACCTTAGTGGGGGCAGTATGGAAACCCCCAGCCTGGCTGGGGCTTGGAGAAGGGAGTGCAGTGGCAGGGGCGTGGACACAGGATCCCCAGCCCTCATTTACATATGTGCAAAGCAGGGAATTTTCCATCTGCAAGCAGCTGAAATTTCTGCGCGGTGACCTTTGTCCCCAGGCAGGCTGGGGAGCCCACGGCAGCTGACAAATGTCACTGTGGTGCCCTGCTCCCCCTGGTGCAGTGGGACAGCCTGAGCTGTGGGCAGCCAAGGGACTGTGTCCTGCCCCCACACCCTGGCACTGCCAGGTCGGTGCAAAACCAGCAGGACCCCCTAGAGCTCCCCCAGGGAGGGCAGGGACTCCTGGCCCCAGTGCCCCCAGTCCCCCCTGCCCCTGGTGCTGACCTGGCCCCACGGGAAGGGCTGAGCTGTGGCACAGGCTCTGTGGAGTCTGCTGGCAGATGATGGACACACAGCCGTTTCTGGGGTTACTCAGCACCTCACAGCATCAGGCCCTGGCCGCTGTGGTCAGGTGCTGCCCATGGATGCAGGATGGGCAGGATCTGGTCAGGATGAAGAGGGTGAACTGGCTGTTTGAGGGCAAGAAGTGAGACAACTGGAAGAGGCTACTCGGGAGATGAAGAATATGGGTTGGAGGTCTCTGAGTAGAACCCCTGCAGCTGGGAGACCTGTGGTCACCACCCCAAGGGTGTGACAGCCCAGGCAGGGCTGCCGGCACACACAGAGCTCTGGATGCTCCACAGCCTCCCCCAGAGCTCCCGGCCTGCCTGGCTCCGTGCTGGGCACAGACCCCACGGGAGGGCTGTGACACTGATCCACCTGCTGCCAGCCGTGAAGCCCCGCAGCCTCTGGGGTGTGTCTGTGGCCCTGTGAAGCGCACAAAGCACAGACTGCCCACACAGCGCCTCCCTCCTCGCAGCGTTCCGAGGAAACACCAACAGCAGCGTTCCTGGGAAGCACAAATCACCTTGACTTTTGCTCAGAGCCCTGGAACACCTGGGGCAGAGCGTGGCTGGGCACCAGCGCTGTGCCTGGCTCAGGGCTCCACAGCTCGGTGAGCAGGTTGCTTTCCACAGGTGCTTCCTCAGCGCCAGTGCCTTGACCAGCAGCCACAGGTCACCCAGTCTGCCACCACCAGCTGAATGGCAGTCCCAGCACAGCCACCCAGCACAGACTCTCTGCTCTCAGAGCTCCCCCAGACCCCTCCCTTGTTTCTCTGGAGCCTCAATGTGCACTATGGCCAGCTGGGCTTGGACTCCCATGGCTGCAGGAGGTGCTGGGGTTCACTGAGAGCAGCCACGGATGCTAAAGCACCCGGAGAGTGGTGCTTGAAGTGGGGAACAAATGTGTCACCTTCCCTGGGATGGCTCCAGGGCTTAGGGGAGCTGCTGCTGCACCCCCCATGCAGCTGTCACCCAAACCCAAGCTCCACACAGTGCTGGAGCCCCTGGGCACAGTGTGTGATGGCCAAAGGAGGGGACACAGCAGCAAGGGAACATGAGGTTTACCCACAGCAGGATGAAGGATTTCTTGCTAGAGCCAGAGGGACTGAATTGAGACAAATGGAGAAACCAAATACTCATCCCAAAAGAAAGGTAGTGGACTCGAGGATGGTTTATTCTCTACACTAAACTTAAGAGGGTTTTTGCTCCAAGTCACATTTTTGCATTTGTGACTTTCCCCTGACATTTACAGGGAACTTGAAGGTAAATCACCAAGGGAGGTCCATCAGAGGGGAGAGCTCAGGGCCTCTCCCAATGGCCTTTTGCTGTTTCCAGACCGTTGCTTGTTTAATTCCACAGGAAAATACTGCCTCTGCCCTAAGCTGACCTTGCTGTGGGTTCTCAGTTCCTCTCAGAACACAGCGTGACCACCCCGGCGCAGCCCCTGCTCACAGAGCTGAGAACGCTCCCCTGCACACCCGTGACACCGACCCACGGAGTGCCTGCGTGTCCCTGGGTTGTTCCCTGCGAGGCAGCCCCAGGAACTCACCTCCTGCTGTGGCTCGAGGAAAATCCCACTGTCGTTTCGGTTTGTGGAATGGGTTTGAGAGTCCCTGCCGTGCCTTACACCTGTGGCTCCCGGGGGACCCGCTCACGGGAGCAGAGCTGGGATCCCACAGGAGGCCGTGGAGGCCACGGGCTGCGAGTTCACTCCAGCAGCACTGGCAGCAGTGAGCTCGGTGCAGTGGGACATGGTCGGATGGGAGCAGCTTTTCATTATCTCCAGGGAGCAGGGCAGGAGAAACTGCAGCTCCAGAGCCTGGCCTGGCTCCTGGTTGGCACCGTGGTGTGCAGGTCAAACACTGAGGGTGCTTCACTCCCCAAACCCCCAACTTCCATTGCATCCCCTCAGGGAGCAGTGACAGAGACTGGGGCTGGAGTGGATGAGTTTCTCTGGCTCCCTCCTTGCCTCGGCAGGAAGCCCCCGTGTTCCCCTCTCACATTCCATCATCACCCTCACGGAGGAGCCCAGCAGGGTGCGAGATCAGTGCCATGGGGACACTGCGGGGAACCCCCAGGCTGAGTGGGGCAGGCTCAGCTTTGAGCACTGGTGCCACAGGGGCTGGCACAGACACTGGGCTGGCCTCAGCCCCCAGTGAGAGGGCTAGAAAATCACAGGGGAGTATCATCCCTCAGGACAAGGGGGGACAGCAACCCTGGGGACCTCCTCGGTGGTGCAGCCCTCCAGCAGCAGCCATCTGAGCGCTGGGTTACCTGCAGCAGCCGTCTGTGTTTACCGTGTCCCCTCCCTGCCCTGTCCCTCCTTGTCCGGGCAAACAGGCGTGGACCAGCCTGGTTATTGCTTTGCTCCCACAGCCGCACTGTTTGGTGGAAACAAAAGGGAACTTTTCCTCCTCCTATGGGGTATTTGGGCCTCACGTGCCCTGGCTCTCTCCAGCAGGAGTGGTGCCATGGGATGAGGGGCACACGTGGTAGCAGGGGGTGGAGGGGGTCTAGAGCAGTGTCCCCTGCTGCTGTGTGCTGTCAGAGATAGCTCATGGCAGCCCTGGCAGCTCACTAAAGCTCTTCAGAAGGCTGGCTGAAGCCTCACAGGGTTCTGACATTGATTCTGATTTAAGAAAAAAAGATGTTTTCATTAACAGAACAGGGGTGAAAGAGTCTGAGCCCTGCAGGGCTCCGGGGAGCTGAGCTATGCTGGGTCTGCTCTCACTGTCAGGGTCTGATAAGGGACATGTTTCTGCCAAGGGCAGAGGAGCTGGGCAGCTCTGGCATCCCCAGAGCTCGGTGTGGGGATGCTCTGTATGGTGGCCACGCAAAGAGGAGCCTGAGGTCGTGGACAAGAGCCTCAGTGCCAGGGTGTCAGGGTGCTGCATGTCATGGGGGACAGGACAGCTTGTCCCTGCCACCCTGCTGCCCTCCCAGCCTAAGGCAAACAGCTCAGCATCACTGGCAGAGGCACCTCCTGGCAAAGATGCTCCTCATCCTGCACACAGGCAGCCCCATATGCCCTCAGGTGACCCATCCCACTGTCCGGAGCCCACCCCACTGTCCATCCCTAGAACCCACCCCACCATCCATCTCAGCACAAGCATCATGCTTGCAGGCTGCCTTATTGCTGCCCAGACTTTCAAGCTTTCTCCATCTCAGCCATTTTTCTGGGCTTGGATTGGAACAAGTGACATGGAGTAATTCTTCTCCTCAGAAATCTCCAAGTCAGTGAGCAGTGGCAGAGAGACCAGGCACAGCTCACCCCACTGGGTTCCTCCACGAAGGAGATGCTGGAGCAGGAGAACACAAGGGCAAGGAGGGAGTCTGAGAAACTCATCAGAGAGACTGGGGGTCCCAGCTGTGCCCACCCACTCACGCTGGTGTTCTGGTGCTCGTACCCTCACTATCCCCTCCAGGCAGGGACAAACAGCCCACCAGTGGGGTCAGACGTGTCCCTGTTCCACCACCCCCAGCATCTGGGGAGCCGTGGGGGAGGTACATGGACATGGGGGATGGGGTGAGACATTGCCAAGTGGTTTTGCATCTGCCCTTGGCTACAGCTGAGCTGCCCTGCCCCAGAGGAACTGCTTTAAAAAGCCTTGGAGTGGGGCAGACAGTTGGTGTGGTGCAGTGCAGGCTCTGGAACACTCCTGATCCGTGTCCCTCTTCTCTCAGAGTGTTTGGGATGTGTTACTGAGGGTAGGTCCCTGTGGGCCATGGACTGGGGGGATGGATGTAGGTAGTGTGTGATTTTTATGCAGGCTTGTCCAAAACACAGAGGATTGAGCGAAGTATCTGGAAGAGGGGATGTAGGGAGAAACCTCTCCTGGGTCACAGTGGAATACTTGGGCTCTGATGAGGCACCTCCCAGGAGACATCTGCAAAGCACACACTCATCTCCCTGGAAACAGCCTCACCCTGCTGTGAATTCGGGCTGGAGAAGATAAATGTGCCGTTCCCAAACAGTGTCCAGGGCTGCTGTCTGGCCCCCAGTTTGGCCACAGCCAGGGACCCTCACTGGCTGGGAGTTTCTGGAAAAAAAGGGAGGGAAGGAGGAGGAGAATCTCAAAGAGGCAGCTTGGGGAGTGATTCCATGGGTTACAGAGCCAGCCCGAGGTTGCTCCTGTGCCGCTGAAGTGTCACCTTGCCCCAGTGAACTCTGCTGTTGTCTTCAGGCAGCTCTGTGACAATGCCTGGCCCTTGTGCAAGGGCCACGAAATGAAACTAAAAATAGCTCTGGCTCCTTGCAGAACACCTGGCTGCAGCACCTGCCAGAGCCACGCTCCAAGGGCTCCCTCCTCCGAGCTGATGTGGGCACTGAGGGAAGACCTCGGCCTGCTCCTCTCCTGCCCCAGGCCTTACCTTGCCTCTGCTCGTCCCTTGCTCAGCAGCCTGGGGAGTGTTGGAAGGATACTGGAGGATGCTGTGGGATGCTGGGACATGTTAGGTGGATGCTGGGGGACGTTAGGGTGTTGCTGGAGATTTTGGGGGGAAGCTGGGGGATGTTGGAGGATGTCCAGGGGATGTTGAGGACTGCCAAGCTGCCCATCCTGGCCCCTGGCACAGCGTGTTTTTCACCCAAGGTGTGGTGTCATCACTCCCTGAGCCTTATGTGGGGACCAATGCCACCACCTCTCCTGCCTGACCTTTGCAGAGGGAGCTGCGGTCAGCACTGGGGTTTTGCTGAGGAGCAAGTTCAAGTTACTCATCCTTCAGTTAACCTGACCTTGTGCTTGGCTGGCCAAGCTGCTCGCTGCTCGTGCCCTGACTCTGCTGGCACTCCCACAGCCGGGCACAGCACTGTGCCCCGTTCAAACTGGGCGCAGTCCAGCTCTTTGGGGCATTTGTTCCCCACTAGGGAAGACACTTGGCTGACTTTAGGTATGGGGCAGTGGACCAAGGCCAGAGCAGTCGTGAACCCTGAGGGTGTCCCGTGAACTTTTACAGATTCCCTGCAGTCCTTGCAGCCGGAGCACCTGAAGCACACAGGAGTCCTGTGAGATCCTTGGGCTGGCAGTGAGCTCAGGCTGAGCTGTTCTTCCTCTGTTGCAGTCAGGCTCTTCCAGCATCAGGCCAGGGATCCCTTGGAGGCAGCAGTGCCTCACCTCGAGCATTGCCACCGTCTGCTCCTGTAGAACCCAGAAAGAGCGAAAATCCTCCTCTTCTCATGGAAAATTTCCAAATGATGCTCAAAAATCAGTGTTACTGAGAGTCAGAGAGCAGCACGTGGCTGCAGAAGCAGCATGAGGAGGGAGAGCAGCCGGGCACAGCCGGGCACAGCCGGGGCTGCCGCGGTGCCTCCGAGCTCTGTGGCCGTGGCTGACCCCCACTGTCCCACACCGAGGGACGGCTCCAGTGCAGGGGTGGTGAAGGGCTTGTGCTTCACTGAGCCCACTGATCTGGGAGCAGACACTCACTCCTTCTGCCCTGCCCCGGAGTTTCTGTGAGCCCAGCTGCGGTGGCCAAGCACCAAGTGCCAGCTGAGCACAGTGTGACTTGAGTAGAGCAGGGGGCATCCCACCACCAAAACACCTGTCAGCAATGTCCCACATCCCACCATAAAACCCATGTCAGCAATGTCCTGCATGCCACCACTGGAACCCCTGTCAGCAATGTCCTGCCATCTGGGGCCACACGCTCCCCTGGAAGGAGCACCCTCTGAGTCCCAGGACTCAGATTCCCTGCTCTGGCTTCGGTGGCATTGTCTGTCCCAGCTCCCAGGGATGTGGCAGGAGGCCCCTGTCCCCCAGCACTCTGGGATGCCAACCCATTGTCCCCTCTGGCTCAAGCAGGGGTGGCAGTGCCAGACAGATGTGGCAGAGGGGTCCCGGGTGGGGAGGAGCTGGGGTTTGCTGGCTGCCAGGGTTGAGGTGTCCTGTCCTTGTCACTGCCCTGTACAGGACAGGGACACACTCCTGGAGCTCCCCTGGTTGGGGCAGCTCTGCAGCTCCAGGCCTGGCAGGCATCCACCCCCACAGGCTGTCTGCATGCCATGGGGCATGTCCCCAGAGGGAGCCCCTGGGCCCTCCAGTCCCACAGGCTGAGAAAGGGATGACAATGCAGGGAGGGATAACAGGTAGGGGAGCAGGAGACTAGGACAGGGGGGAGGAGGTGGATATGGGGATAGGAGGGGGAGACAGGGAAAGGTGATGGGTGTGGGAGAGAGCTCATGGATCTGGGGAGGGGTCACAGGGATCAGGCATCCCAGCTCTGTTCAAACCACTGTTCCGAGGGCAAGTCAGGAGGAGAAGCAGCAGCAAACCTTGGGAGAACTGGGCCAGCAGATCTGAGCCTGCAATGTCACCAGAAGCGTCACCTGGAGTCACCAGTCCTTCCTCCTGCCAAGGGCAGCCTCCATCCCCAGGGAGGTGGTTTGACCATTTGAGGGTGTCCTGAGTCCTGGCTGAGCGGGCGGGGGATGTGCCACATCAGGCCCAGTGCCAGACCTCAGGCTCCTGAGTGTTGCCTGCTCCAGGGAGAGAGTGGAACACCTGCCATGGGAAAAGCTGAGCTCAGCAGGCTCAGCCAGTGCCAAGCCGTGGGCATCCCTCACCTGGCTTAATCTCAGGGGCTGTCGGGGAATATTGGAGAATCTTGGGGGATCCTGGAGGATGCTGAGGGAAGCTGGGAGTGTTGGGGGATACTGGGTGATGCTGGGGGATGGTGGAGTATTCTGGGGGGGATGCTGAAGGGATGTTTGGGGATGTTGGGGGAATGTTGGGGAATGTTTGGGGATACTGGGGGATTTGTGGGGATGCTGGGGAGAGGTTTGAGGATGTTGAGGGAAATGCTGGGGGATGCTGGGGGATGTTGACCTGCCCAGTCTGGCCGCTGTCCCATGTTCCGGGCGGTGGGTGACCAGCAGAGGGCTCGGCTCCCCTCCCGCCACCGCTTTATCCTGCCCAGCGCTCCCCGAGCGCCCAGAGCCGCGGCCGGAGCCGGACCGAGCGGCCGTGCCCGGACACAGCTCCCGTGCAGCCCCGGGGGCTGCGCCGCCTCCGCCGCACGCGCTCCCGGAGGGTGCGGGGACCGTCGCGGGGGCACGATGCCTTCGCCACCGCTTCTCCTCCTGCTGCTGCTGCTGCTGCTGCTGGCCCCGGGGGCCGCGGGGATGCGAGGCACCGGCAGCACAACCCCTGGGCAGGGCGCGGACAGCGGCAGGAGCCCGCCCGCGGCTGCCCCGGCCATCCCGCAGGTGCAGGGGATGAGGGAGCGGCTGCGGCGGGGCACGGAGGAGGACTCCAAGTCGGTGCAGCAGTACGTGCCGGGGGTGCGCGTGGAGTTCCCGCGGCCCCTCAACTCCGCCAGCCTGCAGCCCACCAGGGCCCTGCTGCCGTCCAGCACGGACCCATCGGAGCAGCAGCCGGGGGTCCCCACGGACAGGGACAGGGCAGAGCCCCGGGCCAACCTCACCACGGTGTCTGACAAGCGGCTGCAGATCCACAACCCCCTGTACCCGGTGACGGAGAGCTCCTACAGCGCCTACGCCGTCATGTTCCTGTCCCTCATCGTCTTCACGGTGGGGATCATCGGCAACCTGTCCGTGATGTGCATCGTGTGGCACAACTACTACATGAAGAGTGCCTGGAACTCCATCCTGGCCAGCCTGGCTTTCTGGGACTTCCTCATCCTCTTCTTCTGCCTGCCTGTGGTCATCTTCAACGAGATCACCAAGAAGAGGCTGCTGGGGGACATGTCCTGTCGCATTGTGCCCTTCATGGAGGTAAGGGGCTGCACAGGTCCCTGCAGGGATCAAGGACTCAGCTCCTCTCTGTCCTCTTGCTCCAGGGCAGTCCCTGCTGCTGGTGGCCTGGCACAAGGCCTGTGTGCCAGAGACCCCACTGTGGGGCACAGCAAGGAGTCGAGGGACAGTCCCCATAGTGACCTTCCCTTTGTCCCAGGCCATTCCTCAGGCTCTGCAGCCAGCACCGGAGCTGCCAGGGCTGGGAAAAGCCCTTTAGAGCCTCCTCCAGCCAGCACAGGGACTTCTGTCGGCAGGGTCCCTCCATTTGTCTGTTCCTGTCCCAGCCTGATGCCCCAAAGTCTGGGGGCTCAGCCCTGCAGTGTGCTGGCCCAGAAACTGGCCACTGGGGGCTGCTGAGGATGGTCCAGGGGCAGGGGGCTGCAGGTGGACAGTGCTAGTCAGCACTGGAATGGGACAGCCCAGGAATTAGGTTTGGAAACCTGAGATCTGTGTTTGTCCTCAAACCTCGTGTGTGACAGGTTGGCCACATTCGGGGAGAGCCACGCACCCACTGAGAAGGCCAGAGGGACTGTGGGGACAGGGGATGGCAGAATGAGCAAAAATGCCCCAGATGGCAGGATTTGGGCTGGTCCTGCTCTGGTGCTGGAAACCAACCCTTGCTGTGCTCATCTCCCATCCTCAAGGGAACCTTGGGGTCCAGCTGTGCCCCTCCATGCCCTGGTGGGACAGACAGACCAAGCCTGGCTGTTCTCGGGGGTCAATGCCCCCTCTATCAAAGGGTGCAAACACCTGGAAGAGCTTAGAGACAGTGTCAGGTCGCTGAAGACCCTCTCAGGCTTGGTCAGACCAGACAGGGTTCAGAACCTGCCCCTCCCACTGAGCATCCACCACAGTGTCCAGGGTTCCTGGCTGCTGTGTGCCCTGCTGGCACCAGAACATCACCTGTGCATGCCCCAGAACATCACCTGTGCATGCCCCAGAACATCACCTGTGCGTGCCCCAGTGCCTCTGTGCGGGGTCTGCAGCTGTGCAGGGGTCCCTGGCTGCTCATGGGGTCCCTGGCTGCTCATGGGGTCCCTACCTGTGCACAGCCCTAGAAGCCCCAGCAATGCCACTGGGTCCTCTGGGTGTGGGGTGATGGACCAGGGTGTCCCACTGAGCCCAGCCCCAAACCTGCACAGCCCAGCCCAGCACGGGGATGTGGTGTTTGCTGGGGGAGCCCCGCAGCCCCTCTGCAGCCCCCCTGCTCCCCTGTGTCCCTGCCCAGCAGGCAAGAGCTGCTCCTTTCCACAGGTGTCCCACCCCATCCTCTCACTAAATGGAATGTTTGCCCCATCCCTCTCCTCCACCTCAGGCCTCCAACGCTGCATCTGGGTGGACTCAGAGAGGGGCAGGAATTTGCCCAAGCTGGCTCTGTGTCCCAGGGAAGGATGGGAAGGGAAGGGAAGGGTGATGTCCCCAAAACAGACCCTGTCTCGAGGAGGATCTGAGGAGGATCTGCTGCTTATGGTCTCCCTGTCCCCGTGAGAGAACCCTGAGGGCAGCACCACCAGGTGCAGGGGTTCAGCAGCACCAGGGTGCCCTGGGGCAGCTCGGTCCCAGAGGAGTCAGGAAGGGACAGGGTTGGTGGGGTGCTGGTGCTGCAGAAGGACGAGGGTGTCACAGACAGGAAGCACGGTCCTGGTGTGGGGCTACCCTTGCTCTGCCCCCCAGCACCCAGCCCTGCACTGCCCCCCTGCCCCCCAAGGCATGGGCAGAAAGGGGCTCCAGGGCTTCACCTGGCACCCAGCTGCAGGGAGCCTGGGTGAGAGCCACAGCCAGGCTAGAGCCAAATCCCCAGCAAAGTGTCATCTCTGAGAGCAGAACCTGTCTGGGGACCAAGGGTTTGTGTCTGGTGGGACTGAGTGTCTCAGGCCACTGGATGGACGCCGTGAGAAGCAGATCTATCCTCTGTGGCTGCTCAGTGCTCTGGCACAGAGCTGAGTTTTGGGAGCAAAGCTGGTTACAGGGGCTGCTGAGGACAGGCCCTGTGCAGGGACATGCTGGGCTGACTGATGCCACCAGCTACATCCCTGCCAGGGCCCTGGAGATAGGTGCTCCGCAGGACCAAGGGTGCCAGGAGAGACAAAAGAGCCTGTGAAGGCTGTAGGGGGAGGAGGCAGCAGCACAGCAGTGCCAGGGCTGCAGGTGCCAGCCAGGGAACGGGGCCAGTGTGCTGGGTGCTGGCTGTGGGGCAGAGCAGGGTGCTGGGTGCCCAGGCTGGCTCTGGGCTTTGGGCAGAGGAGCTGGGACGTGCTGGGAGGTGGTGCTGGGTGCAGGAGGCTGGTGCTGGGCCGTGTCCTGACCCTGAGTCCAGGGCGATGCCGCTGTGCACCGATGGTGCTGCTGAGGGCTGGCACCGCTCTGGTCATCAGCTGCTGGAGTGACCAGCCCAGGGCCAAGGAAAAGGCTGGGACATCGGGGGGGCAGTGTTCCAGGCTGTTCCCTGTGCACCACGTGGAGCCCTGGGAGGTTTCCTGAGTGCTGGGAAGGTCTTTCAGCACAGGGTGATGCTTGATGGCTTCGTGAGGCCAGGAATGGCCACAGCACTGGGGGCACCAGCATGTGACTCTGCCATCATCTTGGCCAAGGGCTGTGGGACTTGGCTCCCAGCTCTGGGGCTGGGACTGGGAATGCTGGTCACTGCCTGGCCAGCCCTCCCAGAGCCACAGCGATTCCTGTCCCTCCTTTGGCCTCCTCCTTTGGCAAAGGGGATGTTTTTCTTGCTATTCTCAATGCAGCGGAAATTGCCCCAAGCTGATTTGGGACAAGAGCGCCTTCAACTCACTTGGCCTGTCCAGACAGGCCTTGGGAACCCTGGGAAGGTGCTGGTGGGTGTGATGGTCCCTGTTTCTCCTCTGCAAGAGCCATCCAGAATAGAGGAAGAGCCTGAAGGACAATCCTGCTGTTCCCACCTTGGCTGGATGGACAGACAGACATCCAGCTAAACTTCTCCCTTCTGCAGAAAAGGGAGCTGGGCAGGGACTGAGGGTCAGGGGACATTTTTATCCTTTCAGGAGTCACAGAAAAGTGGCTCTAAACCCTGGGATGCAGCCACGGGCTGTGACCTCCCTATGACCTTTGAAGGAGAGGTTGTGGTCTTAGGTAGCCAGGGGTTTGCCCCAAGCCTGGTAGATCCAAGCCCCCTGCGATGTCCCTGCAGCAGGGCCCACCTGTTCTGCCTCCTCCCTCACCAGGTATCCTCACTGGGAGTTACCACCTTCAGCCTCTGTGCCCTGGGCATCGACAGGTTCCACGCGGCCACCAGCCCCCAGGCCAGCACCCGGCCCATCGAGCAGTGCCAGTCCATCATTGCCAAGCTGGCCGTCATCTGGGTGGGCTCCATGACGCTGTCGGTGCCGGAGATCCTGCTCTGGCAGCTGGCGCAGGACACGTCGCCCGTGTCCGGAGGGGTGACGGAGTTCTGCACCATGAAGCCCTCGTCCAACCTGCCCGAGTCCATCTACTCCCTGGTGCTCACCTACCAGAACGCTCGCATGTGGTGGTACTTCGGCTGCTACTTCTGCCTGCCCATACTCTTCACCGTCAGCTGCCAGCTGGTGACGCGGCGCATCCGCGGCACCGAGAAGAAGAGCGAGTGCCGGGGCACCAAGCACGGCCAGTGCGAGAGCCACCTGAACTGCACCATCATCGCGCTGACCATCATCTACGGGCTCTGCACCACCCCCGAGAACGTCTGCAACATCGTGGTGGCCTACATGTCCCCTGACATGTCTAAGCAGACCTTGGATCTGCTCAACCTCATCAACCAGTTCTTCCTGTTCTTCAAGTGCTCGGTGACGCCTGTCCTGCTCCTGTGTCTCTGTCGTCCCCTGGGCCAGGCCTTCATGGACTGCTGCTGCTGCTGCTGTGAGGGCTGCGGCCCCGACACCACCTCCAGCGAGGGCAGCGCCGACAGCAAGCTCAAAACCGAGATGTCCTCCTCCATCTTCTTCGACAAGCCCCGGGAGACTCCCCCACCCCTCCTGGCCCTGGGCACCCCATGCTAAGTGCCACTGGGGAGCTGTAGCGATCGTTTTCACCACCTCCTCCCAAGACCAAACGTTGTTTTGCCATTAGTACTCGTGTCTGGACGTGGAGCAAGCAGAAGAGACAGCTCAGGGGGCTGCGCCGTGGGCTTCAAACCCAGCACTGGGCATGTGGGGCTTGAAATCGCAGTCCCCGTGGCTACACTGGTGACCCTCTTGCCTCTGCCCAAAGGTCAGCGAGGACAGCAGCACCCTCCTGTCCTGGCTGCCTGGCCGGGCTCCGTGGGGCTGCTGCTCTGGAGATGGTGTTGTGCCGGGAAGGTCTTACCTGAAACCAGAGGCTGGCCGTGATGGTTCACAGAGGACACAGCAAACACAAACTGCCCTCCTCCTGCCCCCTCCCCTCCTGCCAGCCCCTCCACAAGAGGAGAAGGTCCAACTGGCCATATCCCACGGGTTCACGCCGTGCCCTGTATGAGCTCAATAAACCAGTAACCTAGAGCACGTTGTGCTTGCAGCCGCTGGCACTGCTGGGCTGAGCCCTGGGAGCCCCTTGGATGGCTCTTCCCTACACCTGGGGGGCTCTGGGGTGGGCTTGGGCAGCTGGGGGGCAGGAGGGCAGGGAAGCAGCTGTGCCAGGGTGGGCAGCAGCGAGGGGAGATGGGGAAAGGCCCCCAGCCCCTTTGCTCCCTCCCTCTGGGATGATGCTGAGCGGAGCTTGTGAGAGGGTCCCCTCTGAAGCGTTGGGCTTGGGGTGATTTGTAGGACTTGACCTGGTCTCAGTAAAGCCCAGCCAGCCCAGCACAGGGCTGAGGTGCCCCACAGCCTGCTGATTCCCCGTGTGCACTGTGCACGACCAAGGTGCTACCGCTGCACGGTGCTGCTGCACAGTGCTGCGGGAAGATGTGGAACCACCACCCCCAGCACCCCTCGGGGAGCCTTGGGGTGAGTGCATCTCACCCAAACCACCCCACGGGGCTCCCGGCCCTCGTCCCCTTGCCCATTGGAGGGACAGGATTGTCTCAGGGGGATGATTTCAGGGCATCAGGCTTTCCAACCCCACACCCACCCCCTGCCCACGGCCCCTGCACGGGGCAGGGGGGGGGTCAAGGAGCAGGCGGGACGGATCTGCCTGAGGGCAGCCCGGCCGTGGCAGCCCATCCACCGGAGCTGTTAGAGCTCCTTGTCCCAGCTGCTGGCAGCCGCCCCAGCCCCCGAGCTGCCGGGGGCGAGGGAGACGGTTGCCACGGGCAGTGAAAGCGAGGGGCTCACTGCGGGCTTTGTGCGCAACACCCACCGGGCTCCGCGCGGGCTTTGCTTTCGCAGACCCGTTTCCAGGGAAACAAAAGCCCCAGTTTTCTTTCGAGAGCACAAAACTGGTTTTTTCCTTTCATCCTCCTCCCCCCACCCCGTGCTGGGCCCCACGGTTTGGGAGAAGAAGGGGTCTCATCTCGGCACAGGGATGCAGGGGGGACTCAGAGTCCGGGCCGTGCCTCCAGTGCCCTGCGTGCCCAGGGGGTGAGCTGGGTCCCTGCGAGGGTCTGGTGCCAGTGGGGGCGGTGGGGGAGGGCATCTCCCGTGCGCCTGGTCCACATGGCTCCGTCCTGAGCCCGGGCCAAGGGAGAACAAAGGCGGGCTTGTGCTGCGGCCCCGCGGGGCTGCACGCGTGGGGAGGGAGCGCGGGCGGGGCAGGGGCTGCGGGCAGCACCGTCCCCATGGGCTGCGGCAGCACATGGCCCCACAGCGGGCAGGGCAGAACACCCCGGGCTGGGCTGAACCCCGGCCTTGCTGCCATCCCGCTGCCCGGGCACCTGGCAAGCGCAGGGCAGGGGGCCACCCCGGGGACATGGGGCCGTGGGAGCCCAGCAGCAATGGCCACACCCTCCCGGGGACACGGGGCCACCTCCGAAGGACACGGGGCCACCTCCAAAGGACACGGGGCAGGGGAGCCCCAGCAGCAGTGGGCACAGCCCACAGGAGGGAGCCGGAAGAGGGGGCAGGAGCACTGCAGCCCCCCCAAACCCAGCAGGGTTCTGCAGCAGTTCTGGGACACAACAGGGGCAGAGGAAGGTCCAGCAGCAGTGATGACCACAGATGGAGTGTCCGAGCTGGCCTTGGCATCCAGGCCAAGGAAACAAAGCATCCGCAGCCATCAGAGGTGCCTCCAGCACCTCTTGGGTGAGCTTGACCACACAGGTGCCCCGTGGCACCCAGGGGACAGGGACCTCCCTCCCAGGCAGGGCCCCAAAGGATAGGTGGCAACGATGGTGAGGAAGGAACGTGACTGCAACCACACCCGCAACGCAAAATTGTTAATTTATTGTTAGGAGGCAAAAAAATTGTACAATTACAAGAATCATTTCCCAACAGAGGTCAAATCTGAGTCAAAATATCGCTTACAAAAAAAAAAAGGGGGGTGGGGGGTGACAACACTTTACAAGTCATTAAATTAAAAAAAAACAACAACAAAAAGAAACCTTTGTGCAATTCTGCAAAAACAAGAACAGAAGATAAATCCCTGGCCTGACGCCCTGGAGCCGAGTGGGAAGAGGCTCAGAGGGGCCCTGCAGCCCCCCAGCCATCCCCGCCCTATGCCCCAGCCCTGCGCTGGGACCGGCAGCTGCCTCCCCCTGCACACCCACCCTCCAGTGCCAGCCCAGTCCCCCCAAACTGGCCCCAAACAGCCTGGCCAGGCCCCCAGGCTGCACCTGCAGAGCCCCAGCCAATGGCACAGACATGGCACGGACAGCCACAGCCTTTCTCACGCCACAGAACTTCCAGCCCTCCACCCTCTGCAGACACAGACCTGACCGTCGTCCCCACAAGCCCTGCTGTCCCCTGCCCATGGCTCCCGTGTGCCCCAGCCAGGGCAGCAGGGCAGGGGGTGGCATGAAGAGCAGGGAATGGTGAGCAGGGCATGGGGAGCGGGCACAGGGAGCAGAGCACGGGGAGTAGGAATGCGGTGCAAGTATGGGGAGCAGGGAATGGGGAGCAGGACATGGGGAACAGGCACAGGGCACACCCCCTGGGTCTGGTGAGCAGCACTGAGGGTGCACAGATGCTCTGAGCGCGTCTCCAGGTGCCTCCATGTGTCCCTCCCTCTCTGGCATCCCAAGGGATGTCCCTGGCCAGGGCAGAGCCAGCAGCCCCAGCCGGGCACAGGCGATGCCACTTGGCGTGTGGGGAGCCAGCACAGCTGTCCCGAGAGGCTACAAGGGGTCGAGGCAGCCCCAGGACAGGTGGGAGGCAGGTGCCAGCCCCCCGCTCCCCCAGGGGTTGCTGGCATTGCTGGGCCCCCAGCACTGGTACCAGTGCCCCAGATGACCCCCCCCGAGCAGCCAGGCTGGGCAGTGGGCAGGAGAGAGGGTGACACATGGGGCAGGGGGACAAGTGGCCCTGGGCCCCAAGGAGGGCTCGGGGAAGTGGAGGCAATAGGGGGAGTGACTGACTGATGGCAGTGGCTTTGTGGCTAATCCCTGTCCCCTGGAGGGGTGAGGAGCCTGTGGGTGGCATTGACACGCCCTCTCCCCCCC
>VZRV01004141.1:816593-830050 GCA_013398115.1 Falcunculus frontatus | reverse complement strand
CCCCCCCCCCGGCCCCCCGTGGCCCCAGCCCATGGCACTCACCGATGTTGTCCTTTTCTTTGCAGGAGATGGAATAGCAACAGATCTCTCGGTCCTGGATGGCAGAGAGGTTCCTGTGGGAAAGGAGCAAGCGCTGGCTGCAGACTCTGAGCTATGTGGGGTGGCCGTGGGAGACATCTCCGGGCAGCCCTTGAAGGGTCCCTTTGGACAGGGCACACTGAAGGGGCAGCAGCTCCCCAGGCTCTCCAGGAACTGCACGTGGGTCAGGGGAGGGCACCATCACCCCATGCCTGAGCGGCTGGGGTGGTCGGGGGGGGGGGCTATGCGACAGGGCAGGGGGGACACGATCCCATGGAGACCCTGGCCACCAAAACCCATAGGTCCCCCCCAGCCCTGCAGCCAGACAGGGCAGGGAGGTTTTGGTTTGCAGCACAGGGCTGGCAGCATGGGAGCTGCACATGTGCCTGTGGCCAGGGGTGCTCAGAGGGGTGGCTGAAGGGGAGGAAATGCTGTGAGTCAGTGCAGCATCCCAGATCCCTGCTGTGGAGGAACCCAGTGCCACTGTCCAGTGCAGTACTGGGGGGAGACCAGCTCCACCAGCCAGTGCCACGCTGTGCCGGGCCCCCACGCCACCATGTGGCACGTGGGACCCAGCCCTGGCACTGGTGGTTCCAGCTCCCCTCTGTCTCCGCAAGGCGTCACCTCGGACACCCTCAGCCACCCGTGTCTGCCAGCCCACCCCAGGCACCACAGTGCCACCCCAGACGGGTGATGGTGCTGGTGGGGACACGGCGGAACGGGGAGGGGTCACACTGTGTCACACTGGCACACTTACATCTTCTCAATGAGCTCCTTCTCATCCAAGGCACCGGGCAGGTCCCGCTTGTTCCCCAGGACGAGGACCTGCAGGGCAGGACAGGGGACACCTGAAGCGCCCGGCCACCAGACCAGGCAGGAACCTGCTTCTGCCACTCAGCAGCAGAGCCTGCTTGTGACACAGGACAGCCCTGGCTACTCCACTAGGATGTCCCAGAGAGAGAAAGCCCCTTCAGCAGTACTCAGGAGGCAGAGCACTTCAATTAACTGCCTTAATTAGCCTGTACACAGCATCTCCTGTGCATTCTCTACTCCCAGTGTGGAGATGGCCCCACAGTACATCCCCTCTCAAGGGTACCAGCATCTGCTGTGCCATCCAGGACATTCTCCCAGGAGCTTCTCACTGTCTCTGAGCAAAAAGCCAAGTGAAATGGCCAGCCCTGACGTTAGCCAGCAGGAGCAAGCTGTGCCTGCCGGGCAGAACCCACCCTGCAGGCAGCCAGCCCAAACCAGGATCAGCTGTTTGTGCCATCACTGATCTCGCCTTCAAGGCTCTCCACAGCCACAAAAGCATTCTCAGATCGTGTAAGGTAAATAACCACCCAGCAGGACTGGTTTGTCCCTCCGGAGCAGCCATGTGACTGTCACCTGATGGGGCGGTGCTGAGGCTGTGGCTGCCGGCCTGCGCCGGGGCTCTGCAGCAGCACGGGATGCAGCATCCCCCGTTTCAGTCCGGAGGCTTGTTCTCAGAAGAGAGCCTTCAGAGGCCTGCAACTGCAGCATGGTATGTCAGGAGCTTAATTTAGCTGGCAGTGGACATTTGGGATCTGTGGCATGATCTTCAATGAGCTCCTTTCAAAGGATGCTGATTTGGGGTGGTTGGTGCACATCCCACCCGACATGTACAGCGCGCCCAGCACTGCACCACATCCCACCTCCTGCACGTGTCACAGTCCAGCAGCTCCTCTCCAGGAGAGGGGACCTTCCTATCACACCATAAACCAGGTGCAAATCCACGTGAGAGGACAGATTTCACCACGGGGGCCTGATCCGTGCCCTAAAGCTGCCCTAGAGCTCCCTCTCTGTTGCTTGGCCCAGTTCTGACCTAGAAAGTGTCACTGCCCCAGCCGGCTCCCTCAGGAGTGCAGCGGGGAAGCGATGCCTCCAAGAAAGGGGAACCCTTCCCTGAATCTGCTCTGCAAGCCCTGGCAGTCCCCAGCCTTGGGAGGCAGCAGCTCACCGGGATGCCCTGGAGCTGCGGCTTGTCAAGCAGGTTGTGCAGTTCATTCTTGGAGGCCTCGATCTTCTCCTGGTCAGCAGCATCCACCATGTACCTGCAAGGCAAGGGACAACCCTGAGCACAGGTGCCCAGGTCTTCATGCCCTCGTGCTGTGCTGAGGTCCGTGCCACCCCCAAACCTCCTCCCACGGCAGCTCACTGCCCCCACTGGAAACTGGGCCAGCACATGCAGGTGGTTGATAACAGGATCCTTCCACCAGGACACCTCTCCCCAAGGATGGCTGTGTAGCTGAGAGCCCCTCACGTCTCCCAGGGGAGTGGGGAACCACCCTGTCCTTGTCCCTGCAGGTGTCAACCTGCTGACAGCAGGGACAGGCTGGGCGAGGGAAGCCAAGGCAGGAGAAGCTGCAGGACACATGGTGTCTCCATGTGCACATGGCAGCTCCCATGTAAACACTCAGGACAGAGGACAAGCAGAGAAGGCAAGAGAAGCTAAGGATGGAGAGGTGACAGTGACCCAAGAAGGGGAAGGACCTCCTCATCCCATCGATGGGGTAATCTTGGGAAGGGCCACGGAGCACACGGACATGAAGCTGGTGGCCAGCAATGCTCCTCTGAGCAGAAGGGGAGATTTAGGAAAGGATTTCATTCTTACAGGCCAACTTTTATCCTGCAAAGGATGTCAGTGAAGCCACAACTCAGGTGAGGAACCGATCAAAGCAGCCTTGATTTCAAAGATCAAGAAGCTGGGAGAGGAGTGAGAAACACCAGCTCATCAGGCTTTGGGAAGTTATGTAAAAATAGGAAAAAAGCTACTAACGACTAAAGTGCTTAACATAGGAAAATGGGAACCCTGTGCCAGAGGGAAAACCACCCCCAGGGCCTGCCCCAGCCCTTGGCATGTTGGGCAGGGGAGAGGGCTGAGAGCAAAGGGAAAGGGACATGACACAGCTCGAGGTGATGAGGATGGACTGGAGCATGACCTGGATGCTGACAGATCCTTTTGTTTCCTGACAACCACATGGGCCAAAATTATGACATTATGGAAGGAGACAGAAAAAGGAGTGAGAAGACAGATTTTGTCATTTCCAGCAAAGCTCATTGTAATAAAAAGTGTAATAAAAACCCTCCTGCAGTTCCAAGGCCATGTCCCACCACGGTGACAATCTGCAAGGGCAGGAGCAGACACCACTGTCCCAACGTGCAGAACAAGCAGTACCACACTCCTCCTCACCTGCCAAGGCTTGGAGTTGGGAAGGGCAGCACAGAAACCAGCCCTCCAAATCTCAGGGTACGGTCACTTGGGAAAAATCCCATAAATCTCATTTTCTGACTGGGTTTAAGGAACCCCAGCATGGAGTCCCAGGATCAGTATTTGTCCTTTGGAATAGGCAACCTGCTTCCCATGAGCACCGTGCCAGGCTCATCCCAAGCCTGGACTCCCTGGGACTGCTTTCACTGTGCTCTTTGCAAGCAGGGGACGCCCAGGGACACCTCAGATTTGCTGACTCAGTAGCGGGTGTTGCACTGAGACTCCTGCTCTCAGCACAAGATTTATCTGGCAGCACATGAACATTCTGACCTGGAAACCAGCCTCTGGGAAGGGCTGAGCCCCATCACTGGGCTCTGCTCAGCCCTGGCAGTGAGCAGCCAGTGCAGAGGACACATGGGAGCCCGGAAAGGTAAGATCTGAGGAACAGAGCTGGACTGAGTGATGCTGGAAGGGAAGAGAAGGGTCTGCCACAGCTGGAGGGACCTGGCTATCCTTTGCTCAAAGCCTACGTAGACATCAGTCCCCAGGGGAAGAGGAGGCTCAGGGGGGACCTTCTTGGTCTCTCCAATTCCCTGACAGGAGGCTGGAGCCAGGTGGGGTCGGGCTCTTCTCCTAGGGAACAAGTGACAGGACCAGAGGAAAC
Source organism: Falcunculus frontatus (assembly GCA_013398115.1). NCBI lineage: Eukaryota > Metazoa > Chordata > Aves > Passeriformes > Falcunculus > Falcunculus frontatus. The sequence goes on along the minus strand of VZRV01004141.1, from coordinate 826,079 downwards.
GGCCTCAAGTTGCAGCAGGGGAGGTTCAAGTTGGATATTGGGGAAAATTTCTTCCCTGAAAGGGTGGTCAGGCCCTGGCACAGCTGCCCAGGGCAGTGCTGGAGTCACCATCCCTGGAGGTGTTCAAAAACCATCTGGGGACCCAGTCTAGCGTGAATATGGTGGTGTTGGGTTAACGGCTGGACTGAATAACCTTAGAGGCCTTTTCCACCCTTAATGATTCCGTGATGATTCAGTGATTCCAGCCCTTGGCACAGGTGTCTGGCTCCGGCAGCAAAGGCACCGCAGCTCCCCTGGAACCCCAGCACCTCGGGGTGGGATGATGCCCCCAGGCAGTGGCAAGGCTCAGCACCAGCACGTGGGTGATGGCAGGGCTCCAGCCCTCGGGATACTCACACGATGGCACTCACTCCACGGCAGTATCGCTCCCACATGCTGCGGAACCGTGGCTGCCCCCCGATGTCCCAGAGCTGTGACAGGGAGATGGCAGCGTTACCCGCACAGTCCTGCCCAACACTCTTCCTCCCCCATGTGGCCACCTGGGGCATTTTGGCCACGCACCAAACCCACCCCCATCACCTCCTGTTAAGCTCAAACCTCAGGAGGAGGCTCCTGAATTGATAAAGAAGGGAGAAATGTCAGGAAGGGCAGCTGGAGGATGCTGAATCCCCGTGCGGTGTCCCTCTGCTGATATGGAGGGACGCCCTGCCCCAAGCTGGGTGCTCCTCCCCATGCCCATCACACCTCCTGGCATTGCCCTGAGGCATTTCCCATTTCAGAACATTTGGCACACTCTCAAAAGTGTTCCTGCAGCAGCTAGAGATCCCCAGCCAGCTTTTCAAGCCTGTCCAACAGCTACTTCCCAGTACAGCCCCAGGCCCTTGAAAGATCCAGAACAGGTAGAACCCTCCTCTTCCTTTGCTCCCAAGAGAGAGACCACCACTGCAAGCCATGACCTGTTTTTCCCAGCACTACTACCCTCAGCAAGGTGACCACATCCCTAAGTCCCAGAAGTATAAGGAAACCTCCAGCTTTGCAGCCCAGACTGGCTCTTATTGCACAAGTCTGGATCTCCTACAACCCTTCCCACCACCTCCTCTGCTGGGTACCTGTAGGACCCTAACAGGGCAAATCCTTCCCTTCCAGATGGTGGAATCACATCTGGAAATGTTAACAAAACATGTGGATGTGGCACTTGGAGACATGGTTTAGTGGTGAACATGGCACTCCTGGGGGAACATTTAGACTCGATCTTAAAGGGATTTTCCAGCCTTAATGATGCTATGCTTCTATTCTATGAGCTGCAGCTGGGGTCCCTGGAATTCTTCCACCTCCAGCAGAACAGCCACCAATCTCCCTCACCTCCACCTTTCATCCCAAGAGCCCTCAGCAGCAGTAACAACTGCATCTTACCTTTATGGTAACGTTCCCTTTGGTGATCTTCCTCATGTTGAAGCCCACTGTTGGGATCATGTCTTCATTGAACTGTCCTGACTGCAAGGAACAAGGTGAAACAGCGTTAGGAGGCAGAGGAATGGGGCCAGCCCGCCCTGGCAGGGCAGCAAGGCTGACAGCCTGGGATAGCCCCAAAGGCTCTGCCAGCCCTGCCGTGGGCACAGTGCGGCCCTCCTGCAGGTCCAGGCCAGGAGCACAGAGCCCAGGAGACACGGTGCCACCAGGAATGCTGTGTGTCCGGGCTCCGGGGTGTGGCCAAGACACTGTGTTATCCAGTACCTCCTCACATCATTGCCACGGCCAGGGAAAAGGGACTCCCTCCCTTCCAAGAAGAACAGTTCTTTTCCAGTTGGGAGAAAGCCTGGTGGGCGGAAGGGAGCCGTTGTTTCATTGTCCCGAGCTTAGTGAGCATTTTGCATGTAAATCACCCTCTCTTTGTACACTGTTGTTATTAGTAGTGTTGCTCTTACTGTTTTCTTATCTCGTTGCTGTTTCTTATCTCAACCCGTGATCTTTGCCTTTTGTGCTTCCAATTGGAGGGGGAAGGGGAAGCAAGCAGCGAGGGAACACCAAATTGGGGTCTATCATTCCTAAAGCATGACGCTATGGCTGCTGCAATGGGCACAGGTGCCCTGGGTGCCCCAGTGCAGTCCCCAACCCTGCAGCGAGCTGCCAACCTCAGCCCTGGACACCCTGTGGCCCCGGTGGGCTGGGGGCTTGCCCATCCCAGCTCTTTCTAGGTGGGATTCCCAAGCCCTTTGTGGGAGGAGGCTGAGACCTTCGTGCTGTGCAGTGACCTCTGATGAGGCAGCCCTGCAAGGACCCCCGAGGTTTCAGGCTGGGCTTCCCACCCAGGGAGCTACCTCCTGCTCCAGGCTCCTTTCCAGTTGCAAGTCCTGGGGACACCAGCAGGTTTCGTGCTTGGGATCATTTATGGCCCAGCTCAAACCAGACTGACTTCTGCTTTCAAGAGAGTGCTGCCTACGCTGGTCCCCCAGTCCTGCATCCTGCCTGTGCTGGGTGATTTGGGGGTCACAAAGGGCCCCCCACCCCCTCCCCAGGAGCTGCTCCCGGTGCAGCTCCAATGTCTGATGAGTTTATGCATCAGAGGCAGAAGATCCCCGTGGGGCTGAGCACCGCAGTGCCACTGTGGAACGGGTTAGGCCTGTTGGAGCAGGAGCCATCCCTCTGCTGATGCTGCCTCACGAGCCCACATGCCCAGCACCATGCCAAAGGGTCTGGTAAAGCCCACCCCACCCTCCAGTTTGCTGCTCCAGTGCCCAGCACTGCAGGAGCAGCACAGAGGGACCTTACGGGATGTCCCAGCAGTGATGTGGCATCTCTGGGGCAGGACAGGAGCTGGCACAGCCCTTCAGCCACTGCCTCCAGCAGCTTCCCTGGGACTCACACCAGGCTTATAGCCTGTAAATGCACCCCAGGGGAGGCCATGCTGTGCAATGCTGAGGAGCCAGCAGAGAAGACTGTTTGACAGCCAGGATAATGCAGCTGTGGGGATTTTGGCCATCAGTGCCAGAAACCTGCAGGAACCACCAACCATGGTCAAACTCATCCTAGCAGGTCCTTACTACCTTAAAACCTCAGTTTCTTGAGGGTTTTTCTCTTAGTTAACACAAACCTCAAAACAGGAAGTCCGTTTATGCTATTTTCTAATAAGCAGATTTTTGTGCCTGGTTGAGCCTGTGGCTGCTCCGGATGCACCACATCAGCAAGTCGCCAGGGTTTTCCTGACCTCTTCCAAACGCTCTGCAATACACACTGCTTCCCTTTTTCATATCCCTTTTGCATTCAGCAGCAAAGCCTGGCAGCCAAGGGGTGTTCAGGCCACGCTGCACCCAGAAAGCACTGTGGGGAAGGGCACAGGGAGAGGAGAGGAAACAGGCAAGGATCCACAATGGGTGCCTCCTACGGACTGAGGTTCAACACACAACTGAGCTTTATGAAACTAGGAAATTCTCAGGCTTTGATCAGTGGGCACAGAGAGCAATTGCTGAAGAGCTCTTGGAAGCTGCAGGCACCTCCTTCAGGGATCCCAGACCACATCATGGGATCTGCTGGCTGTGCAAAAGCCACATAAGGTATGGTTCCGGTGTGATAGAACCTTCTTCCAGGAAGGGGTGGGCTGCAGGAGCCAGGAATCACCTCTTCTTTCCTCCATGGGTGGGAGAGAGTATGTCTGTGTGAGTGACCACAGCCTTGCTCCCTGCCCCAAACCCCTCTCCCATGGCAGCACCTGCCTCCAGGCTGCCCATGGCCAAGGGGCCGAAACAAAACCACTTGAGCTGTCCAAAACAGGCCGAGCTGGGAGTGCAACGCCTTGTGGTCCAGGATGGCTCACACGTGCTCTCCACTGTCTCAGCACCCACAGAAGCATCTTGCACATGGTCCTCCTGTCAGCTCCTCCTGCATCAGCTGCTCTCTGAAAGCAGCTCTCAGTGGTGTAAACAGAGCGTTTCCTCTTCCCTCTGCAGCTGCCCCTGACGCTGGTGCCTTCAACACGTTTTCAGCTCCCTGCAGGGTCCAGCCATCCACAGCTCCACTGCCAGGAGAGCAGTGAGCACCCAGATGGAGACAAGCAAAAGCTTCACTGGACACATTCTTCCCCCAGATTTTGGTTATGTAATGGACATAGCATCCATGCTGACCCCAAAGATGATGCCAAGCCACACCAATTGCTTAGGAATGGGATTCCACTGGGAAGCACAAAAATCATTGCAGGCAAGATGGATTTTGTGGCTACAAATGGCAGATTGGGTCTTTGCAGACTCCAGCTCATTGATGGTTTTGCCAGGGTCACCCACCACTCTGCCCAAACCACTCTGCCTTGGTGCCCTGCCTGGAGGGCAAGTGACCTTTCTGCCCAGCCCCAGTTGGGTTACTGGGAGAGGTGGCCAGAACTGAGCTCTTGCCAGGGCAGGCGGTGCCCCCAGCTCACGCTGAGCCCCATTCCCTGACACATGCACAAGGATACCACATCACCTGCCACTTCAGCCATCATCCCTCGCTCAGACAGGGCCCGGGACCTCGGCTTGCTGGCACATGCAGAGAGGCCACCTTAGCCTCCACCAGCTCTGGTGAGCAGCATGCAGGCCTGAGGTGGCCAGGCCCTGCTCTTCACCATGGCCAGGTGGCTGTCACCCTGTCCCAGCACAGGATGGCACTGAACTGATGTGACCTGCTCTAGATAAATCACTGCTGGGTGTTCTGCAGCCCTGTTCCCCAGAGGGCAGAGATGGCAGTGCTGGAAGCCTATCCCTGGGCCATGCAGTTGTGTCTCCACCAGAGCATGGCCCTCTGTGGGACAGAGGCAGGAGCCCAGAGCATCTCATGTTGGGTGTCTCCCACCACTGCCTGGACCATCCCCACAACTGCCCAGCCTGGCACTCCTGCAGGCATCTCCTGCCATGTGGCACTCGAGTCCCTGCCAAACCCTGTCCAAGCTCCAACATGGAGGGAAACTTACATATAAAAGATGTAAGAAAGAAACTTTTTATGGTGCAAAAGGTGTTTGGGCAGGGTGCCCAAAGAAGCTATGTCTGCCCCATCCCTGGAAATGTTCAAATGCACGTTGGATGGGGCTTGGAACAAACCAGTCTAGTGGAAGGTGTCCCTGTATGTCCCACCCCACCCTGCCAGTGGTAGGGGTGTTGGACAAGGTGATCTTTAAAGGTCCCTTCCAACCCAAATCACTCTGTGATCCTGTCTCAGGAAAGCCACACTGCCCACTTTTCTTGGCTCATGTTGACAGAGCTTGCAGCAGCAAGACAAGACCATGCCCCAGCCAGATTCTCCTCCTCTTCCAGAAATATGGAAGAAACCCCCCAGAAAACCTACTGTCTTCTGCATTATGAAGCCAAGGTGCAAAGACACACCAAAGACACACCTGTGGAGGGCCCAGGTGCTGCATCTGGAGGCAGAACAACCATGAGGCAGCATGACAACCCATGGCCACCTCCACTCACCCTGGCATTGCCAGACCCCACACAAGGGGCACATCTGGAGTTACTGGGAGAGGTGGGTGTCAAGACAGACCGGCGCGAATGCATCAGAACAACATCTCCCTGCTACTTCCTCAGCACCTCTTTCTCCTCTACCTCCCCAGCAAACCCTGGGGACGTTGCAGACCCGGAGCTGCATCTTCCCAGGCTCAGGCACCAGAGCACATCCTGCCAAAATGGGTCACCTGGCTAGTGAAGGGTTCGGTGTGTGTCTGAGGATGGGTGGGAGCGGGTGCTGAGCTCTGCAGTCCTCTGAGCCACTATCAGGCCATGCCTCCCCCAGCAGCACTGCTGGAGAGCTGCCTTCCTGCCACACCAGCCACCAGCCACCTGGTGCCAAATACGAGGCTGAAGTGGTTTCACAGGACGGGTCAGGTTGGAAGGACCACAGTGGGTCATCTGATCCAACCTCCCTGCTCACCCAGGATCATCCCAGAGCACATGGCACAGCATTTTTCCCAGACAGTTCCAGAATATCCCCAGTGAGGGGGACTCCACACCCTCTCTGGGCAGCCTGTTCAGTGCACAGTCACTGCACATGAAAGAAGTTCTTCCTCATGTCCAGGTGGAACTTCCTGAGCATCAGTTTCTGCCCATTGCCTCTTGTGCCAGTGCTGGGCCCCAGGGAGCAGAGCCTGGTGCATCCTCTGACCCCTCCCTGCAGACACTGACAGACATTGATGAGGGCCCCTCTCAGCCATCTCTTTTTGGCTGTTTGGCTCAACAGCCCCAGCTCCCTCAGCCTGTCCTCATAAGAGAGATACTCCAGTCCTCTCAGCACCTTCACAGCCTCCACTGAACTCGCTCTAGGAGCTGCATGCTTCCTCTTGCAGCACTGGTCTGAATCACTTTCCAAGCTGAAGCACAGGATGGTGCCCCACAGTGCCCACCACACATGTCCAACACCCCGGCACTTGTGGCTTCACTCTCTGGGAAGGCTCTAGCACAGGTAGAATGCTTGTGATGTTAAAAAGCAGCAACACTCTCTTGTTCTAACCACGGCCTGCACTGACAGGTTTTGGGCCCCAGCACCCGCTGAGGAGCTCTCAACGCCCTCAAGTCACCCTTGTCACCACCAGACTGGAGAAAAGGCAGCTAAAAGCCCACTAGCTTCAGGTTAAATCAAGACCACATGTATTTGCAGTTTTCACTTCTCCTTGCAGGCAAGACTTTAAGCCTCAGCTCTCAACAGCCAGGAAAAGAAAAAGTAAGTCCCGGAAAATCAAAGTCCCCAGGCAGGTGGCCCAGGAGGAGTCACCCTGATCATAGCTGCCTTCAGCAAAGCCCTTGCCTGGCACAACCACAGCCTGGCTGCTGGAGGGAACCACCCACCTTCCAGGGAACCGGAGTCCACCTCTCAGTCAGGTGCAGCTACAAATCCTGGAAGAAAAGGACAGTGCCAACCCCCCCAGAGCAGCTCCAATCCCAGAAAGGCTTCTTCTTCATCTCTCCAACAATGCCAAAATCCCATTCTTCTTCAGTTCAGGTTTTTTCTGCCCCGCAAAGCCCAAATCACAGCTATTTCCCCTTCCAACAACCCCATTGCAACATCCTAAAGCCAGGCATCTCCAGACCTTCTCAGGCAGCTCTTGTCGAGTTGGCATTTTCTGTGTCATGCTTCTATTTCGCTGTGCCAAACAAGTCCTTCTTTACAGGATGTCTTCTCAAAAGTTGGTGCCCCTTTTTGTGTGCATCTGCCACAGAACTTGAGCTTTCCAAATAACTTGAGAGGCTGAACTCAGCATCCTGAGCCTGTGAGGGTCTCAGACACCCCACCACAGAGCTGACAGACCAGCAGGCCATGGTGCCAACTTCAGCCAACTCAAGGGCTGCTATAATTCCTCCAAGTCCCTTTTCACTACACCAGCAAGCCTGGCTAAGCGGAGAGAGTCCTAGGGCCTTGCCAGTGGGGTCTTGCCCACAATAAAACTGCCAGGTACAAAGTATTTACTCACAGGAGCAAACCCCACACTGAGCCCTGTCTGCTCCAGATGCAGCTGGGAGAGGAGGCATGTGGAGAACAGGGAGCCGAGCAACACCAACCCTTGGGATTTCCAGCCCTGTGCAGGCAGAACAGTTCAGCAGGTCTGGGATAAAGCTCCATCACCCTTCACAGCTTATCTGGGTGATTAAAACCGACACTAAATTACTTTGCCATTTTTAAGGCAGCCCAGATGCTGTTAACAGGCAGCAGCATCCAGCAGATCCAGAGCAGGAGCAGCCCACACGTGGCTCTGCTGCGTCCCACCCTGGCATGGGATTACAAAAATTAGCTATTAAACACACAAATCAGGGAGAGGTCCCCCAAAAATAGGATTAGTGCTCAGAGTCACCACCCTAGAGCCAAAACGCTCCCTGTCCCCAGAGGCTGATGTTGGTTTATGGGGGGAACCAGCAGGAGACTGGAGCACCGAGCAGTGACTTCCAGCAAAACATCTCGAGAGCAGGAGTGCCATCGTCTCCAGGATGAAAAGCATTTTAGCGTGTCCTCTCTCTGCCCCGAGACACTTCAGGAAGGACATTTTCATCCCTCAGCACCTCCCAAAGAGCATGGCTCCAGTGCAATGCAGCCTCCACGTGAGCTGAAAATCCCCTCTGACAACCCAGCAGCTTCCAGCACCCTGAGCAGGTAGCAACAACTCGCTCTGCTTCGGAGCCATGGCGAGCATGGACTTCAGAGCAATGTGCAGGGACCAGGGGGCAGTGGGGGAACCAGGGCAGATCTGAATCCACCTCCCTCCACTAAACCCCCCGGGAGCAACAGCCCAAACCCACCCCTTCAGGATCCTCCCGCTTTGCACCATCGCGTATTGACAGGGCGAGAACAATCCAAAAAGCAAGAGGGGAGACTGTGCCGAGCATCCCCATGGGCGAAGCCACGCCCTGGGCTTTGGGATCCAGGACGTGCAGCTCCTGATCCACAGCTGGATGCAGGGGCCCCGCGGACGAAGCAGCGCAGCCAGGGAGAGGCCAGGGCTGGAGGGGCCTTAGGCGGGCGCCGCTGCCCCGCTCGGGTTCAGAGCATGTGCTGCTGCAAGAGCAGCCGGCACCCACAGGACGCTGCTGCTGGGGGATGCTTCCCGAGAAAGAGGAAGGTGGCCAGGCAAACACCTCCTACACCGGCCCCCGGGCAAGGAACCCCGGTGGCACCGAGCCCGGCAGGGTCGTCACGAGGCCCCACCTGCGCGTCCCGGCGGCGGGAGGGACGATGACAAAGCGCCTGCTGCTAGGGGTACGAGAGCAGGAGCCTCCCGGCTCCCGGGGCCGAGGCTCCCGCAGTCCCGCCGGCCGGCAGTGCCCGTCCGGGGCACCGGCACCGGCTGCTGGCCATCGGCGGAGCCCCGGCCGGGAAGGACGAGGCGGTGCCAGGACCCTTCCCCAGGGCCTGCTCCGGCTGTGGCCGCGAGCACCGCGCTCGCCTCCGGGGGTGCGGGGAGCAAACGCTGCGGTCTGCCTGGGCCGTGCCGGGCCCGCACCCTGCACCCCACATTGTACCGCACCCTGCACCCCACATTGTACCCCAGCCTGCACCCCACATTGTACCGCACCCTGCACCCTGCACCCCACATTGTACCGCAGCCTACACCCCACATTGTACCGCAGCCCGCAGCCTGCACCCCACATTGTACCGCAGCCTGCACCCCACATTGTACCCCAGCCCGCACCCTGCACCCCCAGCCAGCACCTCGCACCCCACCCTGCACCCCGCCCCACCCCGCATCCCCTCCCCAAAGGGGATTTCAGGCTCGGGTGCGATAGGGCTGAGACATTCTGAGAAGTAGCCAGGGGGTGCAATGGGGACATGCAAAGGGGGTGCAATAGGGGTGCGATGGGGGTGCAATGGGGATGCAATGGGAGTGCAGTAAGGGTGCAACGGGAGTGCAATGGGGGTGCAGTGAGGGTGCAATGGGAGTGCAATGGGGGTGCAGTGAGGGTGCAAGGGAAGTGCAGTGGGGGTGCAATGGGGGGGTCCAAGGCGCAGAGCTGAAGCCCTGGGGTGGGCACGTGACCCCCC
>VZRV01004141.1:788906-814518 GCA_013398115.1 Falcunculus frontatus | reverse complement strand
TACAGGGGTGTACAGGGGTGTACAGGGCTGTACAGGGGTGTGTAGGGGTGTGTACGGTTGTACAGGGGTGTGTAGGGGTGTATAGGGTTGTATAGGGTTGTACAGGGGTGTGTAGGGGTGTGTAGGGTTATACAGGGGTGTGTAGGGATGTGTAGGGGTGTACAGGGGTGTACAGGGTTGTACAGGGGTGTGTACGGTTGTACAGGGGTGTACAGGGGTGTGTAGGGTTGTATAGGGTTGTACAGGGGTGTACAGGGGTGTACATGGGTCTATAGGGGTCTATAAGGGTGTGTAGGAGTAGGGTGGGCAGCCAGGGTGGGCAGTGTGGGGGTGCCAGGAGCCCCGAGCGATGCCACAGAAGCTGACGATTCCCACCTGGAGAACGAGCCACAACCCAAAGGCACGGCTTCCTCGAAGGATGTTCCTGTGAGACCTTTACCCAGCCTTTCACTGTCAGGCTGGGCCCTGCAGCCTCAAAGCCCCTTTGCTTTCCCCCTGCTCAGCTCTGCTGGCTTGGGGGGCTGCAGAGCTGCTCCAGGTGTGTGTGCTGGCCGTGCCTTCGCTCTGCTGTGCCCTCCCAGCGCTCAGGGCAGGGCTGCCTGGCCGTGCCATGCCAACGGGGCTCGGTTCCATGCACGTGGGATTTGAGCCAGTCCTAAAGTGAGGACTGACACTATGTTGGTTTGAAAACAAACCAGTGGGAGATCACAAGTCAGGATTAAAATTTAATAGGAAAAATTAAAAATAAGTGAAATAATACAAGGAAAAGCACTGACAAAGTCAGATTAGGGTGGTGGTAGCAGTCCAGATGAAGTAGTTCAGTCGAAGTGGTGATCCTGCAGAAGGTCTGGTCTCCAGCTGAAGGTCCTCTCGTCCTCTGGGAATCCAGCAGACAGAGCTGCTGTACTGTCCAAAACCTCTGATTATATACAGATATGGAATGCTCAGCTCCTCCCCCTGGGCGGAGCATCTCACAATGGGATGGTGAGTCACGAGGCAAGGCATTGATGGGCCCATTAACAGGAGATAACCCCCGGAGGGAGTTATCAAGGGTGAGTCATGGTAGCAGATAACAAACACTGCCCCGCCTGTTTTAACAGCTTATGAAGATGGTGATAGAATACATGCTTTTGGTTACATCTTACATTGCAACCTAGGACAGACACCCCGGGCCGTCTGCAATTCCCTTACACCAGGTCCTTTATTCCAGCAGTTGTTGGGGAGAACCCATGGGCAGAGGTTGCTCGTGCTCTCGTGAGACACAAAGGTGCTGAATCCCCACTGCTGGGGCTGCTTGAGACAAATGTGCGTGCACAGAAAATGGGAAAACTGGGCTGGGGTTCGATTCACCTCACAGGGGGTATCTCAGCCCCTGACAATTGATAGTGGGAAAGTTTCCCTCGTGTGCTGTGAGTCACTGGGAAGCTGCCTTTGTTTTCAGAGACAGAAAGCATTTTGCTTTCCGAGCTGCTGCAGCTTGCTCAGGATCCCTGTGCTCTCGAAGGGAGGCCTGAGGAAGCAGAAATATCATTGTTTTCTCTAATTACCCCATAACTCCTCATACCGGTGAAAAATTCATCATCTCCCAAATCTGGCATGTAATTTCTGCTTGAAGATTTTTTTTTTTTCATAGAATCAGAGAATCATTCAGGTTGCAAAAGACCCCTGATATCATCGAGTCCAGCTGTTGTCCCAGCACTGCCATGGTCACCACTGAGCCATGTCCACAAGTCACCGTCCTGCAGAGATGGTGACTCCACCACTGCCCTGGGCAGCCTGTGCCATGACCTGGCCACCCTTTTGGTGAAGAAATCCTTCCTAATATCCAATCTAAACTGCCCCCAGTGCAACTTGAGGCCATTTCCCCTTGTCCTGTCCCTGTTCTCCGGGAGCAGAGCCCGACACTCCCCAGCTGCCCCCTCCTGTCAGGGAGTTGTGCAGAGCCACAAGGTCCCCCCTGAGCCTCCTTTTCTCCAGGATGAGCCCCTTTCCCAGCTCCCTCAGTTGCTCCTGGTGCTCCAGACCTTTCCCCAGCTCTGTTCCCCTCTCTGGACATGCTCCAGCACCTGAGGTGTCTTTCTTTTCTTGAGGGGCCTAAAACTATACCCAGCATTTGAGGGGGGGCCCCACGAATACAGGGAGAAAACAGATTTTTGTTTAACATTCACCAGCACAAAGAATGTCCCTACACCAGTCTGGGCTTCCCCCCAGCATTCCTGTAGCACTGAAGCTGTCAGAGATTGCCCTGGGATCGCAGGGATGTTCTTGCAGCCCCTGGCACAGAAACCACCCATCCAGTGCTCAAGCCAAACTCACCCGTCACAGCAGGGACAACAGCTGGGTTGTTCACCATCCCCATGCTGGGAGAGAAACGAACAAATGAGCAAAAAAGATCATTTTTGTGCACCATCCCCACTCCACCCACCCTATTTCCCTTATTCCCATCAAGGGGAGCCAGCCCTGACAGGTTTGAGGACAGCTGGCAGTTCCTCACTGGTTTGAACCAGGGTCCCAAGCTCTGCTCCCAGCAGAGGGTCTGTGGTGGCACATGCAGGGATGCACACACCAGATCTGGTCCCCTTGGCTGCACCCCTGAAGCACTGTCCTCCTTTGTGTCACTCCGTGGTCTCCATGCCAGGAGTTGGGGACTGGGCAGAGTCTTGTGCAAGGGCTGGCACCACCCCAGGGCCTCCCCAGACAAGAGCAGATTTGACATTCCCAGGAGGTTTTGATGTAGTTGCTCAACCAAGTTCCTTAAGGAAAGGAGAGGTCAGGGCTGTGCCAGCCCATGTGGGTGAGGGGTGGCTTATCCTGTGCTCCCCTGGCTCAGGGTTTAACCCCTGGGTGACCAAAGACCAGCACAAAGAGGTGTCACTGACATGTCCCACAGTGTTCCTGGTGCCCCCAGCCTCCAGGTCAGCCCTCCCTCTCTGTGCTGCTGGGTGAGCCTCATCTCTGGGGGGTTCCACCTACTGCAGGTGCTCTCATGGGGCCTTCTTGAGATCCTGGGCCCCCAGTGCTGCCTGGAAATGTCAGAGCATGCCCTGAAATGTCTCCTTTCCAGGTGATGGCTTGGTCACTGATTACTTGGAGTCCCCAGGTGCTGTTGGAGCCTGTGGCTACCATCACTCACCTGAGAGCAAAGCTGTTATTAAATACTCAAAACGCTGGATTTTGGCATATGCTCTGCCTTTCCCAGGACCTGCTGAAGCAGTGCTATGTTCAATGGCATTGAAACTTTCCATCAGCTGTGAGTGAATTTGGAGCATTCTGGGTCTACTTGCCACCACCAATGCTGGTGTGTGCCACATGGTGCTGTGTGCCACGTGGCCACCGTGTTTGTTGCTCCCATCCCAGTGAGTTGTTGCGAGGGGAGGGGATGGATTGCCAACCTGGAAAACCCCAGGCCAAAATTACAGTCATGTGGATAGGACATGATCTTATGTCTTGTATCTTTATACCTAATACATTTTCTTAGATGTGAGAAGGAAATTTTTTACAAAGAGGGTGCTGAGGCCCTGGCACAGGGTGCCCAGAGCAGCTGTGGCTGCCCCATCCCTGGCAGTGTCCAAGGCCAGGCTGGACGGGGCTTGGAGCAGCCTGGTCTGGTGGAAGGGGTTGGGGCTAGATGGCCTTCCAACCCAAACTGTTCTGTGATCCTACGGAGGGAAGGATTTTCCTGAGCCCTGGGCAGGACCTGGCCTCCTGGGGATGTGGTCCTCAGGATGCTGCAACCCAGGGCTCTGCCTGGCTGGGCTGTACCTTCCACAAAGCACAGGAACACCACGAGAAGGATAAGGACAGCTGGGTCCATATCTGGGTTTTGAGTGGGGGAGTGAGGAACAGGAGCAATCTTGGCTGTGCTGAAACCTCTGGCCGAGCTCAGGGGCTTAATCCTAGCCCAGGGCATGGGGAAGCATGAGATTCTGGAGAGATTCCTTCCCTTTGTCTGCTGGGCACCCTGTGGTCTTTATGGACTGGGTGAGGCAGTTTCTCAGGACACTCAGGACACAGCCAGAGCAGATCAAACCCTGCTCACTCCTGACATGGGGTGAGCCCAGGATGGGGTTTGGCAATACCACAGGTGATGGTTCAGCACAGCCCCCAGCACTGCCCAGGGAGTCAGTGCACAGAGGATGGTGAGAACTCACATAGTGGCCAGCTAAGTGTGGAACAGATGGAGCTGGTAGAAATTGAGATCAAAAGGCAGGAAGCCTGCTAAACTGATGATAATCTATATCAGACAGCTGAACTGGAAAAACTCCCAGCACCTGATGGGCAATCTGGGAGGAGGTGCCAACACCCCTGGCCCAGCTGTGATCCTGGCACTGCTCCTGCATGCCTTGGGAGACCCTCGTGCAGCTCTTGGCCTGAGCCTGCCCTAAGAGCTCTCCTCTGGATGGTAAACTGAAAATGAGGAAAATGGTGTGTGTCCTGCTGTCCAGGGAGTGCAGGAAAACTGTCCAGGTGAAGTTTGCAAGTCTTCAAGTTCTCCTGCCTGATGGCAGTGGGGGAGGAAAGATTTGAAGAGAGGGATGCTGAATAAAGCCTGTCTCACAACTCACACCTCTGCTGGCATCTCCAGAGACAACATTAAAGGCAAGTGTTAGACCAGATTACCTGAAAAGGCAAAGTCCTGAGCCATGCACTGACCTTCAGGGAGCTTGCAGGAGCTCCACAGCCCCTCCATGAGCCCCAGCATCATGCAGGAGTCCCACAGAGAACACAATTCCTCCCAAAGCACCTGGCTGGGCAGGCTCAGGCATAAGGAAGGGCTGACTGAGCACTAGGAACAGGGGGATTTCTCTGCTAGGATGACTGAAATGCAGCAGGTAAAAGGACACCACTTGAGATCTGTTCCTTTTCCTGCTGCTGGGCCAGGAAGCAGATTTGTTCCTGGTGCAGAGGGAGGGAACTGGACCATTGGGCAGCGATTCAGCTGCACTTCAGGGACCCATGGAGTGGTGAAGGGGTAGATCATGCACACAGCCCTGAGCTGGGGAAGCTCAGGGAGCCCAGGCAAGCAGGACGACTGACCCTTTTTTCTGTGGATCTCACACTGGGTTGTGTCAGGGCTTGTGATGTGGACGGGCACAGACTGGGCAGATCCCATCTCCTTCCCAGTCCTCACTGCCCAAGCAGGTGTGTGATGCCCATCAGCCAAGGGCAGCTTTGAATAGCTTCAAAATATTCACAGAATATTTCCATCTCCATGCTTTACGCCAAAATGTTTTTCTGTCTTCTATTTTTTCCCTCCTGGATTTATCAGTTGAAAAGACAACCTAATAGAACCCAAGTATTATTTTGTTCTGATTTCACAAAAAAACCCCTCAAGATTTCCAAATCCCCATCCTCATGTAACAGAAGGCAATTGGGAACACATCACTTGCAAACTGCGCTTGGGAATCTCCCCTGCTAGGGAGAGGGCAGGTTTGGGTTGGATATTAGGGAGAATTTCTTCCCTGAAAGGGTGGTCAGGCCCTGGCACAGGTGCCCAGGGAGGTGGTGGAGTCATCATCCCTGGAGATGTTCGAGAAACAACTACATGTGGCAATTCATGATACAGTTTAGTGGGCACAGGGCGATTAGATCAGAGATTGGACTCGATGATCTTGGAGGTCTTTTCCAACCTTAATAATTCCATTATTCTACTTTAAGGCTGTTGAGAAGGTGTTGGCTGAAGGTGGAGAGGAAATCAAGCTATGGAACGCTGTCAGCCGACCGTGCACCAAGCCACCAAGGTGTGTCTTCAGCAAGAAGAGCTTCATGGTGCATGTTTGGAGCAAGCCCAGCCCTGCCCACAAAGGATGCACAGCCAGGACAGAGGCTCCATTTATTTCAGGGTAGTTCTACCAGTGCTGCATCTCACGGGGTGAACATTTGAGTGCAGCTGAAAGGCAAAGCTGGCGCTTGCCAGCTGCAGTTCCTCCGCACAGCTTGCTCTTCTGCTTCAGGATCTTGCACCTCTCAAAAGCTTCTTTCTATGGGTGAAATCTGCCTCGAGCCGGCAGCAGTGGCCACCTCGAGCACCCACTGCTCCACCACACCTTGCTCATCCCCAGGGTCCAAAGCCACCGTCCCCGTGGGTATGCTCAGCTGTGCTCATCCCGAGGGATGTTCACGCTGCTGCTCTGTGGCCTGGCAGCATCAGGAGAGGTTCTGGTGAAGGTGTCCCCGAGGCTGGTGCAGGAGAGGCCAGAGCAGGGAGCCAGAAGCCCGGTGGGAGTCCTGCACTAGCGGCCTCCCCCCTCTGGCAGCTGGGATGCGTAGAGAGCCAGTGTGTGATGGAGGAACTGGTACTGCTCGCTCGTCTGGATCATCCCACCTCTGCAAGGGAAAGGCAGTGCCCGCTGACGCTTCAGCAAACACAGAACCCTCTTCCCAGCTCTCTGCTCCCAGGGCACAAATATTCCCACTTCACCAGCCATGTCAAGGTGCCTCTGAAACAGGCACCAGAGCAGCCCAAAGGGTGCAGGAGTTCAGAAGTATTGCTGGGCTGTTCAAAAGGAGATTAGCAACTGATTTGGTGCTAATTTTCACCTGTACTTCTTGAAAAGTGGCCAGATGGAGTGTTTCTGGGTTTAGTGGCTGAGCTGGAAGGGAGGAGCAGATGGCTGCCAGGTTCACAGCCCCTCTCCTCTCCCTCATGTCCTCAGGTCAGAGCTACAGCAGCTCTGACAGCAGAACCAGCCCAGCACTGGGAATTGTTTGCCATCCACACATCTGCATCCTCCAGCAACCCTTCTGGTTTCCATCAGAAATAGTCCCCTTGGGATGTCCATCCCCACATCTGTGCCACATCCCTCCCACACCCCTCCTCCCAGGCTGGGCACCCAGCAGGAGCCTCCAAGGAGCCACCTGCTCGGAGTACCCACCTGTCTATGCGGAGACGGCACACGATTCCGAGGACATCCACCTCCCCCTTGTCCTTCAGCTGCTGGCACCCGATCCTGGTGGCGATGAAGCAGCCGGTGCGGCCAATGCCTGCGCTGCAGGACAGACACAGCTGTGCTGGGCACCGACAGCATCCACTGCCCACACCTGCATCTCACTCAGCTGGATGCACTCCTGGGTGGCTTTGCTGCTGTGATTTCCCCCTAGAGGGATGCTGGGGTCCTGGCCCCAGCTGCCAGACCAAGCTTCTCAGGCAGGCACCAAAAGCCATGGGCTGGGCTCACTCTGCCATGGCAAGGAGTTTTGCTGTGTTGCACAGCCCAGCTGAGGCTGCTCTGGAAGCACAAAACCGCTCTGTGCTCCAGCCTTGTGCAGTGCAGGGGCTCTGCAGCCCCTTCCCCTCCCAGCTGGGCTCTAACCCAGCACCAGTGGTTTGCACTCAGCCTGCAGCAGTACATGCTGAGTGTGTTCCACAGGGACAAACGGGTGCTCTGCTCCACTGTCCCCAAATTCACTTAGCAAGGAGAGGAGATAGGCAGAGGCCACCTCCTGCACGAGGGCTGTCCTGAGACATGGCTCCAGGTCCAAGCCACAGGCCGTGCTTGGTGGCACAGGGAGCAGGAATCACACAATTACAGAGTGGGTCAGGTTTGAAGGGACCGGTCTTGCGATGCCATGATGATTTTTTGCCTTCTCTTTTTATATACCTTTTATGTATTCCGAGTATTCTTAGCACACATACTTGTAATTCTTTAAGCCCGATATCTTAATGTAGTCCTGGTATTCTGCTAGGCCAGGAGACCAAACATCCTAAAGGCCTCACAGTGGGAGGCCAAAAAGCCTTACACTATCTTGAGAAACCAAGGCCCCTCTAGAACATATCCTGTAAACTAGGATTGAGCCCATCTGGAAGGAAATACTTTAAAATAAGGAGATGTCATGCCATCCATTTAAGCTCCTCATTGGGGAATCTTTGTCAGATATGCTAATTTATAAGGTCTATAAAATTATATATGCGGTATACCATGTGTGCATTTTGGTGTATTCCACCTTGACGAACTGTTGCACCATAAGGATCCCTATTAAATACTGAAGTAAAAACCCTTTTATCACTTAACCGTGTGTGGCTCATAATTCTAGGACCAGGGAAAAGGCATCACATGGGGTCATCTGGTTCCCTCTCCCTGCTCAAGCAAGGATCTTCCAGAGCCAGAGCTGCGGGAGTACGGTGGGGCTGGTGGCTGGTGCAGACCTCTCCTGCTCCCACCCTGCTGCCCATGGACACAGGTGCAGGACATGCCACCATCCTGCTGCCAGGACAGGAGCTGCTGGTTGACAGCTCTGCTGTGCCCCAGGATTTCTGCACCACAGTGGGACCCGTGCATGAGGACTCACATGTGGGATTTTCCCCTCAGGCATTTGCAGCCTGACCCCGAGGTGAAGCACAGACAGGGCTCAGGTGAGGTGTAAGCTCTTACCTGCAGTGCACCACGATGGGCCCTGGGCTGGCTGCAGTGTGCAAAGTCTCCTCCACCTTGGACACGAGGTGCAGCAGGGGCTTGGCTGACTCAGGTGTTTGCTGGTCCGGCCAGGAAGGGAAGAGGATGTGTTTGACCTTGCGGCATTCCTTTTCAAGCTTTTCCAGCACAGAACAAAGAGAAATCGGGATGTGAGAGTGTGGGCCAAATGAAAGGTAGAGTCCAGTTCCAGCAGAGGCCAGGCAGCCTGTACCCATCTCTGCCACCCTCCTCCCAAATCCCTCTTTGAGCCTCTGCCAGACGTGAGGGAGAGACCCCTTGGGCTGGAGACGATGGATTTGTCCCATCCCAGAAGATGAGAACAGATGCAGAGTGTTCCAACACTGTCACCAGAGTCCAGGCAAAGCAAGATCCTTTAGGCTGGTGTCAGCCCAGGTGGCTACAGAGAGCCCATGGGGCAGAGCCCAACAGCACAGTGCAAAAACACTGGGCTGGTGGTGCTGCTCTGCCCAGCTGACCCCTTCCCCTCTGTACCCCAGGGCTGGCTCCTGCCCCCTCCCAGCCTCCCCAGGCAGGAGGGGCTCTGCAGACCCCTCCTCTGGCAGGGGGCTCCTGGCAATCATGAACCCTCCTCTTTCCTGTCACACAGCATTGCCATCTCACTAGAGATCCCAGGGTGTCAGGGGCACTGCTGGGCCCCAGCGTGCTCCCTCTCTGACTCCAGGATGAGGCTCGGACCCACCTGGATGGAGAGATCCCGGACCACGTACTCCACATCCTCGCTCATCCCCTGCATGCGGATGGTGAAGGGGCCGTAGGTGCCCTCCTTCTCAGGCCAGTAGTGGACGCATTTCTAGAGAACAAGGCAGGTTTGTGGCTGTGGAGATGCTCAAGGCACCCACTGGGTGTGAAGTGTGCTTGAAGGTCAGTGCTCTTGGGAGGGGGCATCACCTTAGGGGTGGTAGGGGAGCGAGGAAGGTGGGTGTAGGGTGATACAGAGGGAAAGCAAGGAAGGGATGGATCCCAATCCCTGCATCTGCTGCCCTGCATCCTCTCCCATGCCCTGCCCTGGCTTTCAGGCCCCCGGGATGCATAGCCCTCCTCAGCCCTGGAAGCTTCCAGACACAGCAGGACCCAGGGCACAGGGAGGCTGTCAGTGGGGAGAAAAGGGAGCAAGGACCTTGAACTGGCCAGGAGAGTTTCCAGTTCTCAGTTCCCTCAGGCAGGTGCTGTCAGCTCCATCCCAGCTGGATCCCCTGGCTGAGAGCTCCCAGCCCAGGGGAGAGCTTGGGGGTCCAGAGGGGCACTGCTTCCCACTGCTTCTGCCCCATCCCCAGGGGTTGCCCTAAGCCCTTTATCCTTTTATCCAGCTGATAAAGCATGCCCAGAGCACAGAGCCGTGTGAGGAGGAAAAGCTTTGCCAGGCAGGGCCCAGGCTGCAGCCCTAGGGCTCTCTCCTCCACTTGTGATCCATCAGGGAATCCTCTGAGACAAAAGCACACTGAGTGGGTGCACAGACCCCACGTTTGGCCTCGCACAACCCTCTGCTGTCATCAGCACCCCACTCCCCTGTGCCCCCGGCTGGGCAGTGCCTGTGCCCGGGGAGGGGCAGTGGTACCTCCTTGCGCTCCTGGAGCTCGGTGATCATGACGATGAGAGGCGCCTCCTCCTGCCACACCATCTCCCAGAAGTCGGTCACGGTGTTCAGCAGGGGTCCCTGTGTGGCAATGTACTCCCGGGGCCGCCCCGCGTAGCCCTGCCGAGCACACGGCCCATCAGGAAGGCTGGGGGACCTCGAGGGGACTGGGGCCTGTCCCCAGCTCACTCCAACCCTCACGATGCTTTTCTGCCTCTGCAGTTTAGAGGCTGAGCCACACATGCTGTTTCCTACTAAACCTGTCCTTAAAATGCTTTTGTAGATGTGCTGAGGAACCCTCAGGCTTCCTCCCCATCCCACTGGTCCCCTCATCCAGGAGCAAGCCCATGAAGCTGGCCTTGAACACCCAAGTTCCTGCAAGCATCCCCAGGCTATCAGTGTGACAACAGCCAGCGTGATGGACGACTTGGCGAGGCAAAGCTTGCACAGGGAGCTGCACTCCTCACTGTGGGCATTTCCACAAGGACAAGCAGCAATCCCTGTTTTACAGCTCCAAGCATCCTCTGTCTCCAGTCACTTCCTCCCCTAGTATAAAATTGCCAAAGGTATTGAAAATCCAGACCTTCCCAGCAGTCCTATTAATTGTTTGGTCTCACAGGAAGTCGTACTGGCCCAGGTAAGGGACAGGAATGTTTTCAGGAACATTTTGCAGAGCCCTATTTTCATGCCTCAAGATTATTTTTTTTCCTAGGAAGCATGATTTTCCATTCAGGACACCTGGAGGTGTCAACCCCAGGAATTCCACCTTCTCCCCCACCCATGCTCCAAAACATTTCATGGAACACCATCAGCAGGAAGAGCATCAATCCCAGGTGGGGCTGATGTGACCAAACACCTGTAGAGCCCTCCCAGATTCCTGTGCCTCTCAGGCATGCCCAGGCAGGCTGGGTTGCCCATTTTCTGATGTGCCCACAAATTCCTGCACTGCTACACCCTTGGTAAGGGGAAGGAAGGGGTCAGGAAATGCCAGCTGCACGCAGGGGTGTGTGGGCACAGGTGTGCTCAGCTGTGTGGGCACAGGGACGGGCAGTGCTGTGCATTGTCAGCACTTGTGTGAGACAGAGGGGATGCCCTGCACGCCCCAGGGTGCAGGGACAGCGTGGCAGTGTCACCTGGGCTGCAGCTGCACGCTGCCAGGCTGCCTGGGAAGACACAGTTCCTCTGCTGCCCATGGTCAAAGTGCCCTTGGGCCTCCCAGCAGCTTTGGGCACGGTGCTCCTGTGCCAAACTGCCCCGACCCTCCCTGGAGGGTGCTGGGTGCTGCTGTCCCAGTGGAACTCAGCTACAAGCACCATCAGAAAAGGAATGCCCCCAAGTGCCCTCCAGCTCCAGCCTGCATGGGTTTGTGTGCCACCCCAGACAGCACCTTCTGTGGGCTGCTTTGCCCAGCCCTGCTTTCCCTCCCTGCCAGGCACTCACAGCAGCCGTGGCCCCACCTCTGTTTCCCAGTGCCCTGGCCAGTCCCAAGGGAAGGGTGCTGAAGGGAGATGAGTTGCTCAGAAAGAAGCCTGCCCACCAGGCAAAGCTGGCACCCGGCTGACACGAGATCCTGTTCTGGGAGAGACTGCAGCCTGGAAGGGTTTGCACAGGGATGGAGGTCAAAATCAGGTTGTCTCGGTAACACCCTAGGGTCTGGGGATTTCTCAGTCTCTGGAAAGCGACCCCAGTGGGTGCCAAAAATAAGTCACACCCCATCTTCATTAGCTCTCCTCTTGGGAAATTGCAACAAGCTCCCTGAGTAGTAGAAAATCCCAGGATGTGTGAGGTTTGAGGATCTCTGAGCTGCCATAATCTGCTGACACAGCTTGCCTCCCATGGCTTTGCTGGACCGTGGGCCAGTGTGTGAGGAGGAGATGGAGCAGCCCCTGCAATGGAGCCTGTTGGGGTGCTCCATCTGCCCAGGAGCCGGGAGCAGCTCCCTCAGGAGACTCTCCCACCCAAAGGAACAGTGTGTCTGCCCTGCGCAGATGAAGCCACTTCTCTCCAGCTCCAACAGGGCTGGCAAGTTAAGTCTGCTGCCCCAGGGCAGCCACAGGACAGCAGGTGACAGGGCATGTGTGACCCAGTGTGGCACCTGCCCCCGATGCCTCGCGAGCCCTGGGCTGCAGGCCCTGGCAGGGCACTCACCGTGATGTAGTTGGCATTTATGTAGCTCTCTTCCTCCTGCTTCCTGGCCCTCCTGAGGCAGACCCGGCTCTCAGGATCTGAAAGATGTCACAGGTATTACCAAGGGACCGATCCTGCCTGGAGGCTGAGTCCTGCTCCGTGCCATGCTCAGAGCTGTCTGCACCCTCCCTCAGGCCTGTCCTTGTCCCATTCAGCCCCACTGCCCCAGCAGGGCACAGCCCGGCTGCAGCCCAAACCTGCAGGTACCATGGTGAGCGGGGGGGGTAACTCACCCGCAGTGACCCCCCAGGACATCCCCACAGCACCTGACCAGTACCCAGCTGAGTCCTTCCAGAACACCCTCAGCCTTTACGCCCTTAGGGCCATGCCCTTGGGACATGTGAGGCCCCAGTGAGCTGCACACTGGGGCAGGACACCCCAGGGACAGCTCCCCATGTGCCCCCCACAGCACTCTGTCCAGCCCCTGGGGCACAGGCAGTAGGAGCAGGCATGGCAGGAACAGCAGGAGCCCCCAGGAGTGCCCACCCCAGTGCCAGGGCTACTTTGAGTCATCCTCACCCACAAGCAAACAAATGGGAGGCAAAGGGACACAGCAGCACGTACTGGGCAGGATGGTTTTGTATCTGTCCTTGAAGGCACGTCCAGGGATTTCCAGCTCCTCTGGACTCACAAAGTTGGGTGGGATTTTCTGCAGGGGGAGAAAACAGCCATGAGGAAAAGCCCATCGCTGCCACTTGTGTCCCCTGGTGGTGGCAGACCTGGTCACCCAGCAGAGCAGAGCTGACCCAGGGGCATCACCAGAGATGCCAGCTCCTGGGATGAGTCCTGTGTTTACTCCAGTTGTGGTGGGACTCCTTCCAGAGAGGCAACCTTGGGAGAAGAGCGTGGCATGGGAGGGCAGGAGAGGGTTTTCCAGGGATCCCAATGGGATGTGTGTGCACCAAGGAGCAGGTGGTACCCAGGCACCCTCCCCTCTGTTCGCCCACACCCCCAGCCCCTGTGGGGCTGTGGGGCACAGCTGGGCTCTGATGTTCACCCCTGTCAGCCCCACCACCGCCAGCCCCTGCCACCCTTCCTGTGAGGAGGGAGAGGGAATCATCGCACCGAAAACTCCTCCTGGAGCTGTGCTAGGCTCTGGGCGTGCTGCTGGAGCTCCTGTTTCCTCAGCACGTGGCTGGATGTCCTCAGAAACTTCAGCGTGATGTCCCGTGGCGTGCAGACAGGCTGGATGGGCTCCACGTTCCCTAGAGAGCTCATGTCCAGCACTAGTGACACATTGGAGCCCCTCCTGAAAGGCAGCAGGGTCCCTGGCTGACCTACTGCCACCCTGGGGCAGAAGGACAGCCCACCCCACCCCACCATGTCATCAGTTAAAACCACCTCACACTGAGCAACAGCCTGACAGAGACCCCGGTAGATGAGGAACAAGGAACTAGCTGATCATTTTGCCTTTTTGCTGGGAAGCCCCTGAAGGACAGTGCTGAGATTGATCCTGGGCTGGGTGGGGCCAGGGCCACCTCCCCGCTCAGACCTGGCACCTGCACATGCTGGCAGGCAGAGGGCTGCCAGGAAGGAACTTTAGGGGAGCCCTGGGGATGAGCAGTGCCACGGGTGCCCCGGCCAGGGCTGAGCCACACTCACCTCTCCTGGAGGCGCACGTGCTTCTTGGCAGAGGGACTGGGCTTGTCCAGCTTGTCCATGTCTGCTGCAGCTGCCCGGGCTGCCAGGCTGCCCCTATGAACTCTGGAGCACACCAAGCAGGCTTGGACCATGCTGCAGCAGCCACGGAGCCCTCGTCCTGAAGCACAGCAGGGGGACACGGGGGGCCCTCGGCTCCTGGGAAATCATGGAGCCATCAGAGGAAAGCAGCTGGAAGAGAAAAGTCAGATCTGAGAGATACCACAAGGCTGGGTGGAGCCCCCGGCAGATGGTCCGCGAGCAAGGGATGGATTTTAAGTCCTCAGTTGTCCTGGAACCGGGACCCCCAGCCCCTGTATCCCAGCAGATGGAGAGCTCCCAGCACACCCACCCTCAGGGATGCCTGCAGCACTGCAGCCCACACGGGCACCACTGGTGACCCTGGGCATGGCACCAAGGACCATCTGCTTCCCCTGCGGGGAGGACACCCACTCCGTGTGGTGGCAGGGGTCAGTCTGGTTTGGGGGAGCCTCAGATGCTCTCCCCTCCATGGAAGCACATGCCCCATGTTTCCAGCCCTGCTTGGGCCTGGGAACATGGTGGGAAGAGTGAGAGCTGGAACACGCGAGCATAGCAGTGTCCAGCAGGTGATACGAGGTGGCTGTAGCCACCACACAGAGCCTGGCCATCTCCTGCTGCAGGGAGACACAGACCAGGCACCCTCAGCAGCCTCATGGCTCTGGCAAGGGAGGGATGGCCCTGGGACAGCCTCCTCCATCCTGCAGGTCTCAGTAACTGTCAAGAGGAAACTGCTTTATCTGGGTGGTTGAGCAAGAGGCGATGGAGCAGCACAGCTGGGGAAGGTGCCAGACATCCTCCATCACCAGCCATGGGTTGGCCCCTGGCAGGGCTGGGGAGATGCAGGTGATGCTGATTCACCTCCGGGCAGATCTCCTCATGGGGCAGGCAGCACCCTGGGATCCTGAGCCTCCTGCTCATCCCCAGCTTCCTCCATGAGGAGACAGACCCACAGAGACAGGGAATGATGCAGAGTCAGAGCTCTTGGTGGGCGAAGAGTGGGATCCCAGGCAGCCCACCTGCTCAGGGAGGTCTTGTGGAGAGCCAAGGGTCCACATGGTGGCTGGGAACACAGCTAGGGCAGGAGCTGTTCCCCACGATTCCCTGCTTGCCCAGTGGCATTTCTGGGGTGGCAATGCCACCACTGCCACACACACCATCCCCGTGCCCCATGCAGGCTGTCCCGGTGTTCTCTGGCCAGGCAGGACAAGAGCAGCTGCTCAGCAGGAGCTACAGCACCAGGAGAGATCCTGACCAGAGACAGCCCAGGCTCCCATCCCAGCAGCTGTCCCTCACACTCCAGCCAGCAAACACCTGGGAGATGCCCTCGCTATCAGAGGGGCACCGGGAAGTTCCTCGGCTGCCAGCACCTGCGGGGAGAGTGCTCACATCACCTGCCCAGCATCCCAGCCCTGTGGGAGCACATGCCCACCGCCCCTGGGCACCAGGGCCCGGCGCTGCCCACCGGGGGTCTTCTCTCCAGCGGGCAGCGTGGCTGGGCTGGGGGGCTGCCCACCTACCTGCTGCCCTGTGGCGTGGGCTGGTCGGTCCTGGCACAGGCCCGCGGGCACCGCGCGTGTCGGTCTGACACCACGGTTTGAAAATGTTCAGGAAGCTGCTTATCAAAGGAGCTGCTGCTTCTGCTGCTTCCTCTCCCTCCTTCTCCCCCACCCCGGCTGCCGCCCACACACATACCGGCCACATCTCTGCAGCTCGGCTCCGCCGGGCCGCCTGCAGACCCAGCCCTGCTCCCCACCGACCAACCTTCGTCCTGCGCCTGTGGGCACGGCCCGGCCTCCCCCAAAACCCTGGAGTGTCTCTGCAGGCACCTTGCATGGGGCTGGTGGGGTGTGCTTGATGCCCTCTGGGACAAGCCATGACCAGCACTGGTGCCACCCGTGGGGCACGGAGGGATGGGCAAGGCTCGGCCATGGGGGGCACTGGCAGGAGGGGTGAGGCAGGATGCTTGGCGTGGTGCAATGGTGCTGCTCTGGAGGCACCAGACCCCACCTGCCCCACAGGGAGCCAGAATGAATCCTCCCATGCCTGCTGTCCTGCCCGTGTCCTCTGGCCCAGGCTGTGCCCCAGCTGTCCCCATCCCGCTGTGGAATGTGCCAGGGCTCGCTCAGTGCCTCCCACCCTCAGTGCCTGCCCATGTGCTCCTCATGCCACCCCACCGTCCCCCAACCCATGTCCATGTGGGGACACCCCTCTGCACCCACAACCATGCCCGGGTACCTCGGGGGAAGAGGCGTGGGCTCTCCCTCCCCAACAGGGAAGGGCAGGGGTGTATTTGGGGAGGAAGCTCCCTGGCTCAGGGGTCTGGCTCAGGTACGACAGGTCTGCCCTTGGGGCACTGCACATCCTTCCTGACGCATCCCCACTGCTCTTCCTGTTTGTTCTTGCCCGGGCTCTGCACGCTTCCTTCCTCCTCAGCCCCCACCCCGCTGTGCTGCAGCGGCCCCCGCTGCACCCCTGCAGCCACACGCACCCCAAACATCTTTCTCGTGTCTGCTCCAAGGGCTCCTCCCACTGCCCCGGGGACCCCCGGCTGGAGCCACCCCAGCCCAGCTCACTGTGGTGACCGTGCTGTCCCTGAGCTGTGCGGTGCCCGCTTGCCTCACTGGAGCTGTGTCCGTGCACACCTGTGTGTGCTTGCAGGTGTGCCAGAACATCTTCCCTGGGCAACCCTGGGAAACCCTGCCAGTGCCACCTTCTACCCAAGGGCTAGGAGATCAGAGGGCCCAAGCTCCAGAGCAAAGTGCTGGGCTTGGCCAGCAGCAGAACAGCCTAATCCTGGAGGAAAGGCCACCAGCACCTGTGTGTGACCTGCAGATCCTGGAGTGGCCAGAGGGTAGACTGGGGCATTGCTCCCTGCCCTAGGTGGGATGAGAGAACACGTCTGTAAGGCCGAGGGGCAGCCCCATCACGCACTGCCCTTCCTTCCCACCTGTCCCTGATGGAACTCAGCGATTCCTAAGATGACCAGCACTGCAGGACTTAACAAGGTGGCTGCATCAACTTGCTCTCAGTAGGAACCAGAATAAACGAGCAGGGTTCTTAGCTGCAGTAACAGGCTGTCAGACATGCAGAAGTGTCCTGAGGCTGCGACTGTACCTGCCCTCTAAGTGTGGAGGGCACCTGTTCCATCTGGGTGTCTTTGAGCTGAAGGGGTTCATGAGGATGCAGCCAAGATGCAAACCCCTGGAGCTGCTTTTCCTGCCTTTTGCTGGCCTGGTCTTGCTGCCTCCTCACTGTCCTGTTCCTCTGCCACTGGTGGACAAGCGGGGGACAAGCTCAGTGTGGCATTGGGGCAGATGCCACAGGGCCGCCAGCACATGGAAGTCACCAGGAATGTGTCAGTGACACCTGTGTGCCCACACTCCCTCCTGACCTCCCCAGCAGCCGGGCACCTGTGACAGGGAGGATGGAGACAGCTGGACCCTCACAGACCTCATAGGGGCCAGGGAACATCCACAAATCTGCCAGCACCCCAAAGGAGCAAAGCAATGGGGCTGTGACAGCTGGGCTGTCCAGAGTCCCTCGCTGGACCCAGGAGGCACTGCAGCACATCCTGATCCTCTGCACAGAGCACAGTGAGCAGGACACCCGGGACAGCACTGGCCTCTGGGAGCTGGATTTTGGCTGGTTTTCCCCAAAGGGAATGGGAACCTTTTACCAACACATGATTTTATGCAAGACACAAACTCCAGCTGCAAAAGAGGTATGGAACAAAGGCTTTTATGGAGGCCAGGAGCTCCCTGTGCACTGCTCGTTTCAGTGATCTGTGGCCCAGTGTGATTTAAGAGATTTGATGGGCATTTCAAAGGATTTCAGCAGTAAATCCCTTCTTCCTGCTGCCGGGTTCTGCCTTGGTCATGAAATTCCCCTGGATGCTGCAGGAAAGATGCTGATGCACTTCCTTTGCAAAATGGCTTATTTCGTTCCACTCAAATTTGGTCATGACAATGGACCACACTCAGGGTAAAAAGAGGAAACTGAGATGCTGGGATGCAGTGTATCCTCTGCCTCTGAAGCATCACAGCACCAAGGTACTCATGCTCAGGGACATTCCCAGAAAAGCCTTGCAGCACTTTCCCTGTGCTGCTCACAGACCTCCCCATGCTGCTGGCTTGGCTCTACCAGTCACACACGTGCATGTGCAGGACATCCAGGAGGCAGCCTCTGGAAACCACACCCGGCCCCCTTTGGCTTTTCCCTATGCAGAAAACTCCGATGGCGACTGAAGGGCCTGTCCTGGCCATGGCACCTCACCCAGGATAGAAGGAACACAGGAGGGAAGTAGGGACGTAGTCCAGGACTGTGCCACGGCCCAGGCTCCTAGGAGCAGAGAAGTCTGCCCTGCTGAGGTGTCCTGACCCTTACCTGCCTCTGATGGTGCACAGCTAGACCCCAGTGTGCTCCCACCTGCCAGCACGGCTGCTCTTCCTCCCTTCTGCCAAAGCACCAGCATGCTGAGGAGGTGCATTTGAAGGGAGAGCATGGGAGGGGACACAGACCTGTTGGACACCCACAGCACGAAAATAAAGGTGCTGGTGGGAAACGAGGCATGAGCTGGTAGAGACAGACTGGATGTGAGGGACACCAGGAGCAGATGGAGCCAGAACACACTGCTTGACCCAGGGCATTTTTCAGCTCTCAGTGCCACTCAGGCAGCAAGCTGTCCCCTGTACCTTGCTGCACCCACCTACGTCTGCTGCCCTCCTGGGAATGATGCCTGCCCCCTCCTGCCCGCCCGCCGGGGCACAGGGCAGGTGCACACCCACACGTGCAGAGCGAACGTCCCTGGTCACTCATCGGTGCCCATCCGTGCGGGTGGGCAGAGACCTCGAGCAGTGAAATCCAGACCCGCCCTCCCTCCCTGCCTCACTCCCCCTCCCCAAATGCATTTTTGGGCACGTCACTTCTGGCCACTCTGAGCCCCTGATTGGAACACGGTGCTGCCTGCTGGCTGCTGCTGTGGGACACCACCTGGGTTCACAGAGGGGTGCGATGGGGAGCAAAGAGCTGGGAGATGCCCTGGCCAGGGACTGTGCCTTTTGTGTGCAGCCATGCTTGTCCCATGTCACATCACCAGCTCTGCACCAGCTGCACCAGGCTGGCCCAAGGAGCAGAGGGGGAGCTGCTGGATCCTACAAGCAGGGACTGCTGGGGCCAGGGAGGACCTGGCTTTGAGGGGAGATGGTGTCCAGTCTGGGGAAGATCCCAAGCCAGGGTCAGTGTGCTGTAAGGACAGGACCAGGACACCAGGACAGCCATTGCAATCTGGTGTGAGCAAGGAGGAACCTGGCAGTCTCTGGACAGCAAAACCCAGGAGGGCATGAGAGGAAGCAACACTGAAGGAAATGGCTCGGGACAGGGGGTCCCATTGGGTCACTGCTGTGTCCTTCACCTTCCTGCCTCCCTCCCCTGGTGGGGAAGGACTGGTGAGGTCCCAGAACAGGAACATCCCTTGTCCCCCAGCACTCCTTGCTGCTCTGACCTTGGTGGGAATGGGGTGTCAGGAGTGATGATGATGCCCAGAGTGGTGCTGGGAGGGTTGGTGATGGAGGGATGGACACGGATGGAAGAGTCCCAGCTGTTCCCACAGCAGCCATTCATCCTGGCCCAACCAGGGATGTGCCAGACATGGGATCCCCTGTGTCCTCCATCTGTGGACATCTGTGCATTAGGATTATCTGTTGGGATGTAAGGACTAGAGAGGTCTGTGGCAGAGTCTCAGGGGTCTTGAAGGGTCCGTATAGCTGTGAGTTTACTTTCAGCAAGATATGGGGACCCTATGGAGTTGGTGCTCTGGGGAGGAAGATCTGGATTTATCCCTGACTGGTATTTGCTGTTTGTTCACTTGCATTTTAGAACTCCACTTCCATGGGGTCATCTCGCACATCTGGCCATGATTTCATAGCCAGTTCCCTTTGTGCAAGGAGCACCTTCCAGCCCCAGACTGGGACCTGTTTTCCCACTAACGACCAGCCAATCCTTATGCCCATTTCTGCCCCCCAGCCTCCTGAGCACGGGGCTCCTCACAAAGCCTCCCTGCCCTGATGCACACACCCCAGCACTTCTCACCCTCTCCAGACAGCACTGGAGCCCCAAAGTCACCTCAGCCTGGGCAGGCACTGAGCTGGCACCCAAAGCACAGGCGCTGCCCAAGGGTCTCGCTCCCCAGGATTGCCTACCACACCACGGCTTGGTCCCATCAGGCCCCTTCACCTCTGGGTCCGGCACTCAGGAAGGGCTGGTCCTGTTTCCGTTGACACGAATGGGAGTCAGGATGTCCTGCAGGCTTTTGGAAATTAGCCCATCTCCTCCACTGCCTAAACATCGCTCGCAGGCTTGAAGGTGAAGCAGCTGCCTCGGGACTGAGCAGACTCTGCGCGAACTGGCCGATCGGCTGCCGGCAGGGCAGAGGAGGACGGTGCGGTCATGCCGAGCATCCCGCAGAGCCGGCGTGGGGCAGCGAGCAGCCGAGGTGCGGCACCTTACCTGGGGGGCCCGCGCCAGCCGCCCGCCGGCCCGGGGACAGCCCGGACCCGGCAGCGGAGGGAAGCAGCTCCGCAGATTGCTGTTCCGGAGAGCAGCGTCTCGCTGTTCCAGCGTCCTCCACGGGAGCGCGTTCCCAAGGACAGCCCCGGCAGAGCATCCTCCTGGCGCGGCCGGGCTGGCGGGGCTGCGGGAGCTCAGAGCCCGCGGCGCAGCGCTGCCGGAGAGCCTCGACCCTCGGGCATCCCGCCGGGATGGAGCTGACCTGGGAGCCAGTCGGAGGCAGCGGATGTGCGACCTTTCTCCCGTGGGCCGTGACGGTCTGTGCAGTTTGCTCCCGCTGCTGCCTGGCTTGAGCTGGGAGCAATTAAGCAATTGCTGCTTCGTTTTGGCAAGGCATTGCCACTGATCCTGCCAGCCCCTGTGCTTCTGCCCTCTCCTCAAGGAGAACCAGAAGAAGAGTTCAGGACCTGGATTTCCTGCTTAACTGCTGGTTTGTTTTCTTCTTTGAATCCCTCGGTTTGTTCAGCCTAGAGAAGAGGAGACTGAGGGGAAACCTCACTGAGCTCTTCAGCATCCTCATGAGGGGAGTGGAGGGGCAGCTCCAGTCTCTGCTCTCTGTGACCAGTTACAGGACTAGCAGGAACACCTAGATCCGTGTCAGGGGAGGTTTAAATTAGAAAGGAAGAAGTTTTTCACCCAAAGGGTGGCTGAGCACTGGAACAGGCTCCCCTGGGAAGTGGTCACAGCTCAAAACCTGTCTGAGCTCAAGGAGCACTTGGACAACACTCCCAGGCACAGGGTGGGATTGTTGGGGTCTCTGTGCAGGGCCAGGAGCTGGACTTGATAACCCTGATGGATCCCTTCCAACTCAGCGTATTCTGTGATTCTATGACTGCTGAGTAGAACCACTTTTGGTTTCTGGAATTAGATACTCTCCCGTATCTCCTGCAAACAAGCTGAGCTTTCCTCCAGATTTGCCAACAGAAAGGCAGAGCAGGTGAACCACCAGCATCGCTGGGCTGGGCTAACACTGATGCAGAGCTGGTGTTGCTGTGAACTAAAGAAGGTGCCTTGGCACAGGAACAGCTTCCCTGGGAAAGGTGATCCCCCAGAGTGAAAGTGCTTTATATCAGTTCAGTTTGCTCCTCTCCTCACATGGGAAGAAGCTCCCCCCATTCATTTTACAGTGGAGTAATTGCATGGACAACTGTTCCTAAGCCAGGAGTATAGAACAGAAATGACAGAAACATGAAGGTTGAAAAATCCCTCTAAGATCATTAAGTCCAACCATTAACTGAGCACTGCCACATTCACCACTAAATCATGTCCCCAGGTGGTGAGGGTGAAGGGGATCTAAGCCAACACATGGGACCAGACCTCCAAGGTGCTGAGACTTCGACACTCTAGCCAACAAATGCCGGTGGAGAAGCCACAGAAGGACAGCAAGAGCCACAGAATGACTTGGTCACTGGGACAGACTGCTGGGGACACAGTCCCAGCACCTGTGGCAGCACCTGTCTCATCCACATGCCACTTGGGCTTGTCCTGTGCTTCTCTGGATGCCTCCAAGAGAGCTGTGCTTTTAGAAAATGCTATGTGCTGTGTCCCTTGGGGAGTGAGCTGTCTGCCTTGCTTGGACACCTGTGGGGCACACACACATCCTCTCGGGAGGCTCCAGACCACAGAACTGCCAGCAGAGCCCTGCGAGCTGTGTGGGCAGGAAGAAGTCTCCTAGGAACAGGAAAACCCCCAGCTCCTCTCTATCCTCACAGCACACAGGACAAAGCAGGTGTCAATGAAAAAGGCACCAAAAGGCCTGAAAATCCTGAAGACTCATCACGTTATTCCTATCCTGGGTCCCTTGGCATGCTGTAGCAGCAGGGCATTGGCAGCCAGCATGTGGGCTGAGCCTTGCACCCAGCCCAGCACAGCCCTGCTGCCCCAGCCCCTGGGCTGCTCCCTCAGGCGGACACTGAGCCCGGTGACCTCTCACCGGGTGCACGGGCCATTATCAATAACAGGAAACGAGCTGGGCAGGAGGAGCAGGGGAGACAGAGACCCAGAAAGAAAGGAAGCGGTTAGAAAGCCGTCACTTCCATTTCTGCTGCAAGACAACCTGCACCCACGCAGCGACGGGCGCGGGGGAACAGTGCTACTCTTCCACAGCTTGATCTGCTCTGGGATCGTCAGGGAGTGCTTGTGACGAGGGCACAGATCCTCTTCTAGCCTTTGATAACAGCTAGAAAGGTGGTTAAAATAGCCCATGCTCAGCCAATGTCCGGTGCAGAAAGAGGTGTGGCAAGGGAGTCACTGCTCGGGGGTGAGGATCCTTAACCTTGCTAAAGACAGACCGTGCACGTGATGCTGTCTGTGTCCTCCGGCCCCGGCACAGATGGGTCTGTGGATGCAGCTGCCTGGGGCCAAAGGGCTGGGGAGGATGAGCCAGCAGCTTTTATTTTAGGAAAAATATCTTCACTGAAAGCGTGATCAGGCACTGGCACAGGCTGCCCAGGGTGGAGTCAAAGGCACCTAAATGTGGCACTTGGGAACATGGTTTAGTGGTGAACATGGCAGTGCTGGGGCAGTGGTTGAACTTGATGATGTTAGAGGGCTTTTCCAACCTGAATAACTCTGTGATGATTCTTGCACAGCAAGAGGCAGAGCCCCTGACAGCCATGGCACGTCCCATCTCTCTGTCTGGAGGAGACCGGCCGTGGATGAGCGGAGGCAGCCAGAGGGCAGCAATGCAGAGATGATGGATCTGCCCAGTGCTGCTCCTCCGGCTCCTAGCCGTAACAGAATGTGGGCCTGGCTGCTTTTGAAGGCTGTTCTGGATTGTGCTTTCTGGCCTCAGAAATTCAGGAAGCTGCCATGTTGGGCCATGCATGCTCCTGCTGAGAGATGCCGTGCAATTCCTCCGAGTCCTCTTGGTCTTGCTGCAACTGTGTGGCCGTAGGGAGCTTGCAGCACATGGAGTCTGCTTTGTCCCAGTTCCAGGCATCAGAAATACCCCTGTCTGCTCACAGTAGGAAAGCCATGATTCTTGGAGCCACAGCTGCCCCAGATCTGGAGGAAAAGCAAAGAAATTGTGAGCTTTTTAGTTTTGTTTCTTCTGCTGTTGGGGCTGAGAGGGGTCCCTAGCTGCTCTGGGGCTGGGGACACCTTTCCAGTCCAAGGATGAAGCCATGGAGCTTTCGGCACTGGAGGAGAAATCGAGGCAGCAGCTGATGTCACCAGAGCCCCAGATACAGCAGAAGTGTTGGGCTGCTTGCCCGTGAGAGCTGTGCCTTGCCAGACAGCAGCTGTCCCACCCCCAGGGCTGCTGAGCACCCTGCCCTGCTCCTGCCAGCCAGGCATGGGGTCAGGGCTGGCACCAGGGTGGTGTTTGTAGTGACCCTGAGTAAGGCACTGGGCCTCCCACCACAGGGGCCTGCAGCAGATCATGGACATGGTGCCTGGTGAACAGGTCACTGTGCAGTGCTGCAGCTGCCATCTTTCTACCCCCATACCTCACCTCTGGCTTTTGAGGGGCATTTTGGGGCAGAGTGGGTTCCTCTGTAATGCTGAGCCTACCTGTGGGGCCCAGGTCTGTGATACCAGGACGGGGCAGGAGAGATCTGTGCTGCGGCTGAGTGGGGGAGAGGATCGAGAAGCACCAGCTGAACACTCCCAGGGCTGCAGAGAAAGGTGCAAAGGCAGCGAGCTCTGCTCTCAGCTGGGGCAGGCCACCCCTGCCCTGCCATGTCACCAGGCAGCTTGGCATCATAACACTGGCAGATCCTGTCCCACATGGGCACTACTCCTGCCAGGGACATCTCCAGCTCCTCTCACAGCCCCTTGGGCAGCTCTGCCTGCCCCTCTCCTGTGGGCCTCCTGAGCCTGTCCCCAGAAGCACTAGTGAGGACACCTCAGTGAGTTTTGGGGTCACTCGACTTTGGGGAGCTGGAGGCCAGCCAGAGGCCCTGCAGAACCCTGATGCAGCACCCTGGGCAGATGTTGTGTGTGGTGCTGTATCCTGCAGAACTGCCTGGCTCTGGGGCTCTGACAGGACCCCCCACGTCTGCCTCTTCTCCAACCCTGCAAGGGGCTGGTTCATGTTTTTGTCATGGTCAGGGATGACTGAGCATGTAAGGATCCAGGACTGGACCCTGAGGAGGTCCAGATGGATCCTGTCTCCCACGAGGAGCCAGGACAAATTCAAGCAGTGACAGGCCCCCTGTATGTCAGCATCCTCTCTGCTGCCTCTTCCCCAGGGATCAGCCAGGGGGCTGACACAGCACAGACTCTGCCATGCCCTCTTTTAACAATGTGCAGTAAAGGAGGGGAAAGGTATGTTTGTCAAAGGAGAAGATATCTGTGTGTTTCCCTGGAGACCTGGTGGGATGGTTCCACCAGCCCTGGTACCCTCCAGGGCAGAGGGGAGTTTCAGTGACAGGCAGGGACAAAGGACAGGTGGGCAGAGGGCTCCAGGTTGCAGCAGAGGAGCAGCGGCAGGAGCTGGGTGGGCACCACCAGGCAGGGTGACCTGACCTGTGTGCACCACCGCAGACGGGCTCAGGGGGAGCAGGGATGGATCCCAGGCTGCAGCAACACTGAAACTGCTCAGCCCCCTGCACACAGCCAGGGTGCATGGCCTGGGCTGGGTGGAGCAGGGGTGGGGGAGATGGAGACAGCAGGGATGTGCCATGGGGTTCCCTGCCCTTGTCTCTGCCTTCAGCAGCACCCTGCAGATCTGCAGCACTGAGCAGCTCCTGCTCCCCACACCACCAGCCAGAGTGCGCTGAGCCCAGGAATGCTCGCTTCCTGGGCAGCCTGAGGGGCTGCTGGCCGTGCCTGTGATTGTCAGGCCATGGGAAGCTGTCTGTGAGAATCACCAGCCACGCTGTGCACGCAAGCAGTGTCCTTGGCCTGGGTGCCACCACACATTCAGGGATGCTTTTGGCCCAGAGGGGAAGGAATAGAGCTGTCTCCTTGTCTTGGTTTGAAAGACAAATGTCAGCCGAGGAAAGTGGGAATCTCCCTTGGAATGGAAAATGTGACCCCCATCCCTCCAAATTATTATAACTTTGAAATTACGGGGCTTTCAGGCAAAGATATGGGAAAATGAATAACAGCTCTTTACCAGTGTGTATATGTATAACAACACAAAAAAACAACCACACCGGCAGCAATGACAAACAGAACCAGAACCCAGTGCCAGAACCAGACCCCGGTGCCAGAACCAGAACCCAGA
>VZRV01004141.1:759850-788751 GCA_013398115.1 Falcunculus frontatus | reverse complement strand
CCTCTCTCGCTCCCGGGCGCTTTCCCCTCGCTGCAGTTCCCCTCACGGCCGCCAGGAGGCGCTGGCGGCGCCCGGCCGGGCAGGGGCTGAGGCGATTCCCCCGCGCCTGCAGGGGGCGCTGTGGCCCGAGCTCAGCCGCGGCTCCCTCACGCGGTGATGGCGGCTGAGGCAGCGGCAGGGAGGGAAAAGCGGCTTCCCTTACAAACCCGTGGGGCCGCCGGGCCCGGTGCCCCTCCGGATGGCGAAATGGGCTGCAGCAGGAACCTCGGAGCGGCGGCTGGAACGGCAGAGGCGGGCACACCTGGGGGGGGCAAACAAAATGTAGCAGAAACTCCGCAGCCGTAGCAGCAGCTGTGGGGTGCCCCGGCAGGCACCGGGTGCTGGGTTATAGTGTAGTGAAAAACTCGGAGCAGCGGCAGAAAGCAGCGAGGCTGGGCAGCGGCAGCACGCAGGCGGGGAGACACGCCCTCCAGGAAGGGGCTGGGGTCCCGAGTTTTCCCCTGAGGCACCCGAGTAGATGGTGAGGGTCTTTTCCAGTGAGATCGGGTGTTAATAAATTCCCAGTTCACTGGCTGCTCTTACGAGCAAAGGCTCACCCATGGTAAGGAAGAAACAGTAAAAGGGTAGGACTCCGCGGTGGCAGAGAATTCTCCACACGGTAGCAGCAACTCGACCATTCCCCTCCGATCCGAGAGCGAGAGAGAGTGAGGAGCTGAGCCCAGCCCCTGAACCCCCAGCCAAAATCTCAGGGTATCTCTGCCCTTCCCAAAAGAAAAGAGAGTAGCCAGCTGCACCCTTCCCTCTACCTTGGCCACTTCTTTTGTCTCTTAAGTAGCGGTTGTTATCATCTCTTAGGCAACAAATGGGACAAAATTCCCTGAGAGAAAGAAAAAAAAAAAAGGACAAATCCTAACTTCCAGCAGTCCTGCTGCAGGTCTCTGGCAAAGGTCACAGCTGATCTTTTACAACCTCTTCCCCTGCCAGATGTCAAGCAACAGAACTTCCCTCCCGGACAGGGGTCTGCTCTGGGACCAGGCTCTCTGCAGGCAAGTCCTCTGCCCCAGAGGTGCTGGAAGAGCTCCTTAGAAAACAGGAAACCACTCAACCAGAAGAAGCAGTGAAACATTCCCTTATTCTGCGATGTTTGTTGTTTTAGGCTCTCCCAGCCAAGCGGCTCAAGCTGAACGGCCACCCAGCTGATCCCTCTGAGCCGTAGGGCCGTTCCTCCAGGCCTTTCAGTGAGCCCAGCCCAACCCAACCCAGCCACCACCCACGAGAGATGCAGGACAGCGTGGCTTTGCAGCTCAGATGCCAAACGTGCTGCTAATGAGAGCCCAGGAGGGGATGAGTAGGCTCAGAAAAGCTTGATGCATCCCCGTTACCAGCCTTCCCTCCAGCAGCAGAGCATCTCTGCTTCCTGGTGTGTGGATGGTAAACTGAGGCAAGGCAGGTGCGTTCCAGCTCAGAGGTGAAAATAGATTCTGCCAGTGCTTTGGGTAGGGACCAGCATTCCAAGTCTGGCAATTGGGCAGGTTTCCAAGCCTCAGAGGTGCTCCATGCCCCCAAAGCCTCAAACCAGGATGTCCAATTCAATGGACACTTCACTGGGGACTCCTGGAGAGATAAGGCTGAGCTCTGTGTCACTCTGGAAGGCCTAGTGAATGGTCCCACTGACCCTAGTCAAGCAGCAGAGGTTGCGGCTGAAAGGACAGACAGAATTGTCAGCAGGCAATGGTGGAGGGTGCTGATCCTGTATCCCTCTGTGACCGCCTCACCCATGCTCCAGAAGTGCAGCAGCCACCAGGCGAGGCTGAGCACATGCCAGCAAAGCCTTTGGCAATCAATGGCTGTGGGACCCGTGCCTGTGGCCAAGATGTGTCCCAAGAAGCAGCTACCGCTGGGATGTGTGACTGCCCACAGCAGCACCCTGGGGAACAGCCAGGCTGCGCCAGCCCCAAATGTGCCTCAGCCTGAGGAGGGTGGTGCTGGGCCTCCCTGCAGCTGGGCTGGGGGAGTAGAACCTGGAAGGGGTCCCCCAGGTGCTCCTGTGAAGAAGCAGAGCTCCTTCTGCTGGGGGCTGGATGCAGAAAGCAGCCGGCACTGCTGATGGTCTACAAGATGGACTCGTGTTGTGTTTGGCTCCAGGAGCTGCGGGAGATGCCAGGGAGAAGCCGAGGAGCTGCATAAGCAGGCACTGCCAAGGCTGCGGCCACACTGCAGGGACAGGAACACCTCTGGGTGCCATGCCACAGCTTTCCAGCACCTCTGCAGTGCAAAGGCCTGTCCCCATGCCTTGGGACACTCAAAGGTGTCACAGCTACAGGAATGGGGGTGAAAAGCCTCAGTCCAGGGCTTGGCGCTGGATATGGTGGTGGTGGCAGCAGTGGCATTGGTGGGTGTGTTGGTGTTGGCACTGGCACAGGCCAGGGCACATGGGAGAGGGACAGCAGCCTGGCAGCAAGAGGGGGCAATGCCCTGTCTGTGACCTGAGCTGCCAGGCAGATCTGCTTCCTACCCTGTGACATGAAAGATGGGCAGGCTTTGTGTTTACTCCTCTGAAAAAGAAATCTTCCTCCTGAAAACAAAACCTTTTGTGTGCAAATGCAGCCGTCTGCAGGTTTGTTTTTATACAGGAAACTTTGAACCAGAGGCTGGGGCTGGTTTCATTTTGACTTGGGATTTTCAGCTCTTGGTGGTATTTGGAAACTGAACTGTTTTCCAAATTTGGAGGCTGGGTTTTCACATCACTGCTGAGTGTGGCAGCAATGTCCAGGGCTTCCTGTTGCTGTCCCTCTCCCTGTCTGCAGAAAGCTTAGCCCAGCCGAGGTGGGGATGGGTGCCCTTTGGGGGAAGGCTGAATACCTTTAGTGGCAGCTGAAATGTGTGACCCTCCTTTGTGGGACTGGGAAGGGTTGGGTGCAAAACTCCTCCACCATGAGCTGCACAGCAGTGCAGGAACCCTCTGCTCCCATGCCAGGCTAAGCTGGGCTCATCCTGCCAGCCTCTGGCAAGGAGATGGGACCTGTGAGATCCAGACCTTGCTTGTAGCTGGGACTGAAGGAGACAGGAATCCTCACACTCAGCGCCATGGCTATTGCACCTCCTCTGGCTGCATCCATCAAGATGGGAGTAGGAGCGCCTTGGGACCTGCTCCCAGCTCTCCCCCAAAGCCACTGGCAAGACCCTTCTCCTTGCCCCCTGGGAGCAGCTGCCACCCGTTCACCAGGGTGATGATAAGTGCCATTCTGGACAAGCTCTTGGAATGCTCTGCACCTCCTGAGCCAATGCACCAGCTTCTCTCCATCCTCCCTGATGAGGGCCTGAGGGGGCCAGGATGCCTTCACTCCAGGATGGTGCCTGGTCTGATGGGGCTCAGGACAGCAAAGCCTTTGGCAATCACAACCCACAGACACCTTCAGGACTGGGGCATGGGCTGGATGCCTGTGCTGACTTCGTCACTGTCCTGGGGCTCTCCCTGTTCCTCCTTGCAGCAGCAGCACGAGGGGATGCTCACCATGACCAAGGGTCCCCAGCGCCTGGCTGAACCCACAGCATGTGGGACAAACTCTGGCAAGGTGCAGGGACGAGTGAGCCGTGCCCAACCTGCAGCATTGGCACACAGCTCCTGTCCCCAGAGTGCAGACCTTTGCCCTCAAGGGGTCACAGGAGACATCCCTGTCCAGCTGATCCCTCCTCCCCAGCATCCTGCAGCTGAGAGCTGGGCGAGCCCAGGCGGGCCTTCCCACCAGTCCAGCCCAGACTTGAACGTCAGGGCCGTGCACAAGCAGAGTAAACGGGCGAGTGTGAGCGTGCCAAGTTGACACTGTGCGCGCCAGGCGTGCAGGAACGGGCTGTGGACCACGCCAGGGACACCCACCAGCTGAGGTACGGGTTCCATTCCTTGTCCCCCTCCCTCTTCCCAGATGCGTGGCCAAGGCCAGGATGTGTGCAGTGGGGAAAGGAGCGCAGACCTTCCTGTGCCCTGGCACGGTGCAGGCAAACCCGATGCCACAGCCCCAGGGGGGCGGCAGGGGATGGGCAGCCTCTGAGCGTGGCTGTGCCAGGAGCAGAGCCTGGCACTCGGTGGCCGTGCCTGCACGGGGCGAATCCGGTGCTGGGCCCCTCGGCACAGTGCGGCACGAGTGGGCACTGGGAGCTGCTTCGTGTTTACTTCTCAGCTCTGTGTGCATGGCATCCTTGCAGCATCGGGCACCCTTGCTGCCAGCCTGTGCTGGCTCTGCATCACAGGGTGGGAGCAGAGTCCCACGGGATTGCACAGGCTGTTGGTGGGTGATTCTGGAGCCAGGTGCTGCCCCAGCAATACTCGCAGTAGGTCTGTGGCCGGCACTGTCCAGGCTGCTTTCAGCCCTCCCCAGTGGGTGCCTGTTGCCTGGCCAGGGGAAGCGGAGCCTGCTCAGCCCCAGGGGCGGCACCCACACCCCGGGGGTGCAGAGCAGGTCTGCCCGGCTCTGCCGGCTTTCGGTATGCTCTGAGTCACCGCAGCCCTGCGCTCCCAGCTCTGCAAGGCGCCGGGCTCGCACCCGCAGGCATCCCGGGCTCAGCTGCCAGGGCTTCTGCAGCGGGTGGGGGGAGCGAAGAGCATCACCCAGGTGATGGTAACAGAGTCACTCCTGCCATTTCTGGCTGTCCCCCAGCCTGGACAGCGTGGCTGTGCCCTGCCCTGCAGGGGAGTGACGTCCCCCACTGCCTGCCTGCCCTCCCGCCTCTGCAAAATGGGAAGAGCTCCACGGTATCAAAGCGTGGGGCAGAAGACAGCAGCGGCGCTGGCAGGGCTCCATGTGGGAATGATTAAACACTTGCACGGGGTTGGAGAAGGAGCATCCCAGTGCTCTAGGGTTTAGGGTTGGAGAACCATGGCGTGTGAACCTTGCAAAGTGAGAGGTCCCAGCGGCACCTGCATCCTCTGCAGGTTCTGGCCTGGGAGCAGCCTGTTCCTCTTGTTCCTCCCTCGCAGCCCTGGGCAGCACTCAGCATCTCAGAGTGGCACAGGGGAGAAATTGTGGCCTGGAGCAGTTCACAGTGCTGGTGGGCACTGGGAGGGACTGAGGGACAGAGACCAAAGGGTTGTTGTTGGGCTGGGGCAGGACAGGAGCCCCAGAGCTGTTTCCAGCCCAATCCCAGTGGCACCAGTACCCCATATCATGGGGCCTCTGGGCATATGTTGTCATAGGATGCCAGGTTGGATGCACAGAATCCTGCCCATGGAGAGATGGCAGAGCTCCCACAGAAACATCAGGGCTGAATGTCCAGACAGCAGCAGAGGCTCCTCTGTGCAGTGACAGCACTGCCCACAGCACCAGGTCATGGCTGTGCCCTCTGAGTGACAGGTTGAGTCCCTGTGGGAGTGTTCTCAGCCACATGCTGTCCCCCTGGCAGGGGCCCTGCAAGGCTCTGCCCGTGCCCAGTCTTGGGAGCATCACCCGCCACTGTCACCTCACACAGACCTTGTGGCACAACTGGGACCCTTGGGTGAGGCGGGCACTCTGCTGTCTACCCTGACCATCCTCACCCCAGCAGATGCTTCCCAGGGAGGCCTCGACTCCTACCAGGTGTGCAGGACCATGCTCAAGTGTGGGAGATGCCTCAGGCAGGGACAAACCCGGTGCTGCCAGCTCCATGCCCAGGGTACCTGGAGAGGAGGTCAGGGCATAGAGTGCGAAGTGGGTGCACCCTGCTCTGCTCCGGGGTTGGCTCTGCTCGAGAGGACAACCCAGAGCCTTTACCAGGCAGGGCCTTTGCCACTGCACTGTGGCTATTGTCCCTCACCTCAGCAGAAGCAAGACGTGACACCACAGTGACAGGCGTGCTGTTGGGGGTCCCCTTTCTCATCTCTGCTCCTGGATGATCCCCCTGGAGCACAGGGCATGAGCATGTCCCGTGCTGAGGCTCTGCCCCTTGCCAGAGGCGGTGGCCTGGCTGCACAGCCCCAGTCCCCTCCCAGCCCTGGCCAGCCGAGCTCTGCAGCCATCCCGGCTGGCGGGGCGTCCCCATCCCCCTGCGCCGTGCGGTAGCGCTCACTGCTTTGCGGAAAATGTGATGACTCGGCAGCCCCTGAGTTTCCAGGCCTGGTTCCAGCTGCTGGGTGGAGAAACCTTCTGCAGTTGTCTTTGGGTTTGGCACAGCTGAAGGCTTCACTGTCAGGGGGGACTGGAGGGGAGATCTGGTATCCCCAGCCGAAGGAGGGCTCTCTCTCTGTGTCCCTACCTGAGGTGGCATGGTGTCACTGGGGTGGCAGTGGGGGAGGCAGCGCTGGCACAGGATGAGCAGCTTCTGTCCCGTGTGGAGGCTGCTGAGCCCTGTGGCGCCAGGGACGGGGCCTGGGCTCGGCTCCCAGCAGTGCTTTGGGCTGTTTCCACTGCAGCCACAGCCCAAACTCCCTGAGCTCAGGGAGCACAGCCACTGGGACCCAAGGTTAAATCAGCGGGGCTGCTATAAACATATGTTCTCATGGCAGGGGGTGACAGCTCGCTGTGCCACCAGGACAGGCAGAGGCTGTGAAAGCTGCTGTGATGTCTCCTGGTCCATGCTCAGAGGGCAATCCCATCCTACTGGGCAGCAAGGCATCCCCCAAGCCCGTCCTCATGCCAAGTGAGGTTAGCTCTCCTCATGGTTGGGGAGGTGTGGGGCAGGGGCACAGCATGGCAGCAAGATCTGAAGGAGCAGACACTGTGTCCCTGTTTGGCTGCCCAGCCCAGAGACCAGAGCAGGCAGAACAGACCCTTTGCTCCTTGGGCAAGCCACTGTCCAGAGAAACTGCCTCCGTGGGGGAGCTGTGCCCCCGTGCAGGGCCGCAGCAGCAGAGGCTGTGGCTGGAGCTGGAGATGGCTGCCTTTGCAGAGGGGCTGGTGCAGCGGCACCAAGGCTGTGCCCAGGCAGGTGCAGTAAGTACGCACAGACTCAGATTCTCTCCAGCTGGGCCAGGCAGGCACAACCCAGCTGGAGTGTCCCCGGACTCCAGCGGCTGGGTTTGTCCTCTTGTTGGCCTGGAGCTGCTCTTTGATATGCTTTGAAGCTGCAGGAGCCCCACCTTGACTCTGCAGCCTGGGAAAACCTCCTGTCTGTGCCACCACTGCAGGGGACACTGCCTTTGACACTGGGGGATGCAGTATCTCCTTCCAGGGTTTTCCTTCATAATCAAGGGTCCCTCCTGTCCCATGTCCCTGGATCACAATTCTCAGCCCAGCAAGGCCCTCCATCCTCACCTCCAGCCCCAGCTTCATCAGCCAGGGGCTCCTCAAATTCAGCTCTGCCATCACCTGCCATGCTCCAGGGACACCAGAGTCCCCAGCACTGACTGCACTGCCTCTATCCCAGCCACCCTCCTGGTGACCCTCCAGGCTGCTCACAGCAGCAAACAACCCCACGCTCCCCATCCACAGTGTCTGTGCTGGCAGTCTGCACCCCACAATGGACATCCACTGAAAGCCTCTTTGCAAATGTGTTTTGGGGACCAGCCAGCTGTAACCTCCTTGATCCTGCCCTGGGCCCCCGGGTAAACCTGGCAAACCCTCACTGCAGCAAGGAGCTCCAGCCTCCTCCCAGCTGGCTGCAGCTGCCCAGCTCTGGAAAGGGGCCTTTAAAAACAGTCCCCAGCCCACTGGAGACGGCAGCAATCAGGCCCATATCTCCCCCTGTCTCGTTTCTGGGGAGTTACTCCATCTCAGGGGCTGGAGGACCTCACCCCCAGTACCTGTGAGCACTCACCTGGTTCTCAGGTGAGGGGGGGTGGCCAGCTGCCCATCACACCAGTGTCCAGCAGCAGGGATGGGTATCCCCAGAGTTGGCTGTGGCACTGGTTGATGGGTCAGGCTCATCACCCCAGGTGCTGATGGACCTCAGTCCCAAATGCTTATCAGGGAATCTCTAAGAGCCAGAGCTCTTACCCTGAGCATCTATCACTTGAGCAGATGCACCCATGGCGTTTTTGGCATTCAGCCCTTGGAGCTGTGGGCATTAAGGGTTAAAAATCTTGCCTGTGCTGGAGCCAAGACATTGCCCTCTGCTCCCACTCTGATCTGTGTTCAGGGTGTAGGGGAAGGGTAGGTCTGGAGACAGAGTGACATGAAGAGGCTCTGGTGGTAGAGCTGTACCTTTCTGCTGGGGGAACATCTGAGTCCTAGACAGAAGTGACAAACAAGCCCTCACTGCTGGGCTGAGCTGCAGGGCCAGGGCTCCTTTATCCTCAGCCCACTCCAGGCAGGGACCTCTGCAGAGACGTGACTTTGACCACGGCCCCAGACTCCTGGCACCAGTCCCATTTGGCCAGGACCTGGGAAATTAACTGTTGCCCATGCAAACAGAAGGGGATTCATGTTCTCTGCCCCCTTTCCCAGCTGGCTCCATCAGCCTGGGGGTTGTCAGAAGGGTTGGGGTATGGGTCTAAGGTTGGAGATGGGTCCTAGACCAGGTCCTCTGTGTCCTCCTCTCCTCTCAATTGCATGCAGGAGCTGGAGCTTTCCCATGTCTTTGTGCAGATACCGGGGGTTGTTCTGTCTGTCACAGGTCCCACCTGACAAACTTCTGAGACTTTTGGTGTTCCAGAGGACAGGTGGGGGATGTGTCCTACTCTGACAGCTCTGTGGCTCACAGTAACGAGTAGAGTTTGAATAGCCCCCATAGGTTGGGGGGCTGCTGGGCAGTGGGACAGACTCCCACGGCCACAAAGGCTGTACAGGCTTCCGGACTGATGCATCACTGAACCTCTTCCAGCACTGTCCCAGATCTCCAGCGCTGATGTGAAGCCAATGGCATCTCTGCTCTGAATGAGAGCTGGCACTCTGCCATGCATTGCACAGACACCGCAGAGCACGGCCCTGCACGCAGCCCGGGGGCACAGCCTGATCCCCAGGGCAACCCCCAAAGTACAGCGCCTTCCCACCCGGGCACAGGGCACAGCCACCCCCTCGGATGGGCGAAGCGCGGTTTGGGCATCTCGGTGCCCGCCTGATG
The DNA here is from genome assembly GCA_013398115.1 of Falcunculus frontatus. Classification (NCBI taxonomy): domain Eukaryota; kingdom Metazoa; phylum Chordata; class Aves; order Passeriformes; genus Falcunculus; species Falcunculus frontatus. Next base: position 779,781 of record VZRV01004141.1, on the reverse strand, counting down.
CCATTCCCAGGAGCCTCCCACAGCGTGCGCTCCCCCCGCTGCAGCCTGCGGGCCGCCGAGCCATGGGCACGGCACAGAAACACCCCCAATCCCTGCCCTCGGCGTAGCCAAACCCCCTCTCCCCAGCCGCACCTGCGCAGGAATTAATGCCCACAGAGCTGAAGGGTGCCTGAAGGTGCGGCACACAGGCAGCCGGGAGGAACGGCACCCGCGGCCACACTCGTGCCCTCGCTCCCTCCACCATCCCAGCCCACCGCCGCGCCCTCCTTCCCTCCCTCCCCGCGCNGCTCCAGCTCTCGGAGCTCTTGCCGATGCCAGAGCGGGCTCCAGCCCCGCGGAGCCCCCGCCGCAGCGAGGTCCCCCGAGCCCCCGGCCAGCAGAGAGCCCTGCACCCCAGCCGGCAGCTCTGCCCGCAGCCGCTCTCTCCGGGCCAGCTGCGGAGTCACCGCAGAGGACACGGACCCGCGGGGACAACGGCAAATGCGCCCGGCGAGACGCAGCCGCCCCCGCTGGGCTTCTCCCGGGCCGGAGCCGAGCTCTGCCCCTGCCCAGGGACAGCGGGCCCGGCCGAGGTGCCAAGCGCTGGCCGGTCCCCACTGATGTTATCTTGTCACCTGCGCTCGGAAAGCATGTGGGGACGCGGCTCCTGGCTGCCGTGGGAGAAGGGGCTGCCTGGGGACAGCCACTGCTAAAAAATTGCCCCCTCCCCCCCACTTGTCATCCCTCTGATCTGCAGCCACCAGGTCCCCCATGAGGTCACTGCTGCTGCCGCTGCTGGTGCTGTGGGTGCCGCTGTTCCCAGGGACCCTGGCAGAGGTAAGCGCCTGACTCCCCAGCCCCCGCTTTGGCTCCGCAGCTCTTGGCCGCAGCTCGCTGCCGTGAGGGGCTGCCCTGCCGGGGAAGGACGCGGGGCTGGCTGCGGGTGCCTCTCCCTGGCCGTGCAGCTGCGCCCCATCAGCGGCGTTCGGCATCCCGAGCGGCGCTGCCCCCGCTGGCCCTCGCCCCAGCGCCCGGGACCGCAGCATGTCCCTGCTGCCGTGGCTGCGCCGCTCCTCGCCCGGCAGTGGCCCGGCTGCTGTTCCCAGGGGTCCCCAGCCGCTTTGCTCTCCTCTCCCAAAAGCCCCTCGATCGGTGGGGAGCCGGAACGAGTCCGCCCGCAGAGCCGAGGGGAAAGAATGCCAGGAAGATGATAGTTCTGCTGTGGCTTGTTGCAGGACAGGGAGTGGGCAGGAGACATTTCCTTTAACGTGGGGGGAACTGACGCCAGTCCAAAGCCGGGCACACCCTGCTGGGAGCAGGCTGTGAGAGAACGGGTGTCCCCGCTGCCGGGCAGGGTGCTGGGGACTCCGGGGACTCTGTTCTGCCCGTGGGGGTGGCAGCTGGACTGGAGTCTGTGGTCCCTCCATCCTCTCCCCTTGATGGTAGGAAGGAGGTGTGCCTGTAGAGGGAATGAGATTGCCAGGCCCTGTCCAGAGCTCACTCCATCCCTCCCTCTCCAGATCTTCTCCTGTGCCCTGGCTGGTTTGGTGGCCTCTTCCCCTGTGGGCATGGCCCCGTGCTCTGCAGCCCCAGGACCCGTGCAAAAGGCCAGGGCAAGCCCACAAGCTGCATCTGCCAAGTCTGTCTCTCTGCCTTGGCTAAGGGAGGTGTGGGAAGTGACCCAGGCTCTCCTAAGGAAAAGGGGTCACAGCCCACAGATGCTATGTCAGGGTGGGACCTGTGCCTGGCCAGCCTGACCCCTTGGCCTGGCACAGGGCACCTCTCCCAGGTGTTGGTCTTAGCTCAGCCCCCGTCATCCTGCCCCTCTCTCACTTGACACCTTCAATCCCCCAGGGCAAGGGATGCAACCACACAGCACAGGCAGGGCTGGATGCAAGTGGTGAAAGAGGTAAGTCACAGGAACGAGGTTCCCAGGCCGAGGAGGGTGGGATGGTGCCTGGAGTGGTGAGCTGAGCAGATGTGCTGGACCAGGACTGTTGGAGTTAAAGAGTAGCTTTGTAAATACTCTGCTTTAGGTTAACTACAGGCTGCAGATCATGCCCAGGGAAGGGGGAGAGTCAGTCCCATCTGTATGGGGGCACTGTGAGAGACGGACAAGGCTCCAAAGCCCTCTGCTTCCACACGGCACCAGGTGGGCTCAGCAGCAGCACAGCCATAGGCGCCCTGCTCAGAGCCTTGGAGTTGCCTGGGTAGGATGAGAGTCTGTAAGGCAGCCCTACGGCTGCTGTGGGCCTGGAGCCAGCACAGTGCCTACAAGGCATCAGCCTGTGCCGGTGAGAAATCTCCTAGATGATCCACAGGCACCTGTCAGGGCATGGGGTGTACCTGGATGTGCTGTCTGTGACGGGGTTAGTGGGAACGTGAGCAGTGCTGGGGTCACAGGCCTCTGGCCCAGTTCAGGTACATTTGTGCTGCAGATGTGAGGAAGGTGACAGAGGGAGGCAGGTGGTGAAGCTGCTGGAAACTCAAGAGCAGCAGAGAAACATGGGTTGAGAACTCATACCTTCAGGAGATAAGAAAGAGCCTGCAGTAACAAACCATCCCTGTTTGAACTCCAGGCAGAGCACAGACCTGTGGGTTGCCTTCAGGAGGAGCTCAGCTGTGCCTGGTGCTCTGGGTGTCTGCTGACAGCGAGGGTAGCCCAGGACAGCTGGCCCAGGTACAGACACCTCACCCATGGGCACCCAGCTACATGTAGCTAACCCTTCCTGAGCAGTCTGATCCTGAACATGCACTTGAGCTTCTCAGGGATGGCACTGAGAAGGCCTTTCCCAGAGGCACTACATGCTCCTCTTTGTGTCCATCTGATGTCCTCTGGTCCCTCTGCCCTCACCAGCAGGCTCCAAACCACAGCATTGCATAGAACAGAAGTTGCACGTAGTTCTGAAAGTGTTCAGCTCTGGGAAAGACACACACGACTCCTGAGCAGTGCCAAAGGTGTCCCTGCCCGGGCTCACCCCACACTGCTCCTCCCTGGCTGTGTAAAGGGCGCCCCTGGGCAGACCTCTGGGGCAGTCACTGTGCTTGGTTCATGCTGTTTCCCTGTGCCAGACCCTATGTAAGCCTGTCATAACATGTTGCACACCATAAATTTTAAGTGCTAATTATTACACAAATGTCTTGTTAGCACTAGAGCTGTTCTGGCATTTTCCAAAGGCTGAGAGCAATAGAGAGCTCATGCATGTAGCACTTGAGGACTTGGGTTAGTGCTGGACTTGGCAGTGCTGGGGGAACAGTTCAATGATCTTAAAAGACTTTTCCAACCTAAATGATTCCATGACTGGCAGCAAGGCTGACGATGGGGGTGTGTAACAATCGGCTGGAGACATTGGGAGGCAGAGATGGACCCTGCCCTGGTCATGCCATTAGCTTGGCCCTGACAGACAGGCTCTGCCTAGCTCCTGTTGTGTAGGTGGTTCCTGAGCAGCTCTAAGGGCAGGAATTCAATAACAGTTTCGGTCATTGACCCACCAATTAGGCCAAGCCCTGTATGCCACTTCCCTGTCCCCAGACACTCTCCACTGGGATGCCACAGCACCGGCCCCACAGCCCCAGCGCACTGACCTTGCTGCTGCAGCACAACCAAGGCAGGGACACACCTCAGCATGGGCTGGGGCCAGTCTGGTCCTGCATTTCCTCCATGCTTGCAGTGTCTCACTCTTCCCATGTCACCTCTGAACTGGGCAGGACAGGGGCCACTCATTGTCTGGATCCTCCCAAAGCAGCCTTTGCCCCCTCCTCTGTCAGAGCCCACACAGAGGCCGAGACTATTGCAGGGAGCAGAATGGCCCCCCTGCCATATCCATCCTGCCCCCCCGCTGGCCACTGTCTTGCTTCTCCACGGTGGACCCAGAGCCTTCAACATCTTTTTGGGGTGCTCAAGCCAACCAAGGTGATGAGCAATGGAATATACCCAGCCAGGGAACTTCTCTGCCTTAAACCAGGACTCTCTGGACAAAGCACATGATGACCTGAAGCCTTCTGGTCTTTCTCCAGTGGAGCAGATGCTCCATGCTTAGGACCATCTCTTTGACAGCTTCCTTTGACCTGAGTCCATGAAGGTTTCTGAACGTTCTTGTGTTTGCCACAGGCTGTTCAGAGCCCTCGGGGTCAGGGTGGTGGCCGGTGCCTGGTGTACTCAGGAAGGGTGGGTGGCTGGGAGCTGGCCCTGCAGGCTGGCACCCAGCACCACCACTCCCTGCTGAGAGTTTCGGATTTGCCTCTGCAGGCACCCTTCTGAATGTCAGTGTGAGTGACCATGACCAGTCAGGCTCCCTCCTTCTGTCCTGGGATGAGCCAGAGGGAGGTGCCAGGGGATATTTGCTCGCCCTCTCCTCCCTGGGGTCAGGCACGCTGCTGCAGAATGGATCTGCTGGACCCAACACCACCAGCTTCTGGTTCCGTGGGTTGACCCCTGGCACACACTACGAGATCGAGGTGACAGCCACGCTGGCCTGCATGGACACCATCAGCCAGACCATCACAGCACAGACAAGTAAGGGCTCATCTCAGGGCTCCTACCAGTGATCGTTGTGCTGTTTGGAGTCCTGCTAGTTCATGGGGAGGTTGGGCTTTTCCTCACTTTCATGAGAACTAGGGTCTTTCCTTGGTCCCCAGAGTCCTAGGGGTCATTCCCTCTTCCTTGTGGAGGAAGGGCCCTGCCCCTGCACTTTGGATGGGCTGGGTTCATGCTGTATCTTCTCCTCCTAGAATAATGGAGCGAATGATGGACCAGCCCGTGATGTGGTTTGCAGAGGGCTGAGGGGTGGAAAATGTCATGCCTGGAGGTCTAGAAATAGCTACAAGGGAGGAGCATCTGCTCCACAATTTTGGCACATCTCTGTCAATCACTGCTCACTCCCAGGCCTCGTTCTGTGCCAAGGGCTGGGGAAGGGGACAGGGCTGGTGGCTCTACGGCTCAGGTGGGGATGGCAGCCCTTGCCTGCACCTCTCCAGAAGACCACTGAGTAAATCGGTGCAGGTGAAAGTGGGAAACCTAGCAAAGGAGAGTAGAGCTGGAGGGAGGAGATTGGACAGTGGGAGGGCTGGTGTCAGGCAGCAGTGGCAGAAGCAGAAGCTGGTTCTCACAGAAAGGCAGGTGGCAGGACCCACAGGGCCAGTAGGAACAGAGGACTTGGCAGCAGGTGAGCTTCCAGGTGACGATGGCTTCACCTTTATATGTTGGCCTTGACCAAGCCTCCCTGCTCAGTTCAGAGTAACTGCTGAGACTGATCCAAGGGGATGGTGCAGCCCACACAGCCCATGGGAGGCTGGCGAGCGGTCAGAGAGGTGATGAGGATGTGCTTGGGGGATCCTTCCTGGAGCCCCTCTGCTCTGGAGCCAGGCTGAGAGAGCTGGGCTTGTTCAGCCTGGAGAGAAGAAGGCTCCAGCGTGACCTTGAAGTGCCTTTTAGTACCTAAAGGGGATTTGAAAATAGAGAAAGGAACTTTTTACATGGGCACATGGTGGCAGGACAAGAGGAAAGAGTTTTAAATTGGCAGTGGGAAGTTTAGATCAGATCTTAGGAAGGAATTGTTCCCTGTGAAGGTGGTGAGGCCCTGGCACAGGTTGCCCAGAGAAGCTGTGGCTGCCCCTTGGAAGTGTCCAGGGCCAGGCTGAACGGGGCTTGGAGCAACCTGGTCTGGTGGAAGGTGTCCCTGCCCATGGCAGGGGGTGGAATGGGATGAGCTTTAGAGTCCCTTCCCATCCAAACCATTCTGGGATTCTGTGACTGGGTCCTGTGAAGGTGGCTGGCAGCACCTCACCGGGCAAAGGCAAGTCCCACCAGCCTGTGAGCAGCTTGCCAGGTCAGGCACCCCCAGGCAAGCAGCTGACAGTGCCTGTGCTATGTCCGATGCAGGTCCCTCAGCTGTCCGCAACCTGAGCCTGAGCAGTGGCGGGAGCTCGGCCTCGCTGCGCGCGGCCTGGGCACACGGGCACGGCCGGCGTGACGGGTACCGCCTGGCCCTGTGGCACAGCGACTCCCAGACCCTGGTGAGGAACGTGTCCCTCCTGCCCGGCGCCTCCACCTTCCTCTTCGACGGGCTGCTGGCTGGCAGCGAGTATGCCTTGAAGGTCAGCACGCTGGCTGGGTCCAGCCAGGCCAGCACCAGTATCCACCAGTGGACAGGTAGGAAGGGATGGGTGTGCCTGCCCAAGGAGGAAGGGGTGGTAGAAAGGGTTTGGCAAGAAGGATGCAGCACATGTGCCGGGCTGGCGAGGGGAGGAGGTCTCTGGGCTTGGGATGGGGAGCTCGTGTATGGTGAGAAACAGCTGGAGTGTTTCACATCCCCACTGTGAGTCTAGTGTCTGGGCCAAGGGGAAAACTTGGGCCTGCCTTGCAGCACCCGCAGCTTGGGTTTGTGTGTTCCCAAGGAAGGGGAGCAGTCTGGGGATCCTGGATCTCCTGGCTGCTGAGAGCTGCAGGAGTGCTGCATTACCCAGTCTGCCACCTCTCTGTCCTGTAGCCTGAAAGAACATGACAACCTGGAGGGACCTCAAGGGCCCCCCAACCTGCGTGGGAGGGGGCACAGGAGGGACATCCCTCAGTAGACCCCTACCAGATCTTCAGCCTCCGTGCCATAGAGAGCAGCTGTGGGCACAGGGGAGAGAGGAGGGTCCAGGGACCGCCAGCCCCAGTGCTGAACCTCTCTGTGTCCTGCTCTTCCCCTCAGCTCCCTCCATCCCCACCCAGCTGAGGCTCAGCCCGGCTTCCAGCACCACCCTCGTTGCCTCCTGGGCAGATGCTGCAGGGGCCGCCTGGCTCCACCTCGAGCTCTGCAACCTCCTCACCCAAAAGGTCAGCACGACCCTGTCAGCCAGGAGGGGCCTCACCAGCTACACCTTCCAGCATCTCCACCCTGGCACTCAGTACTGGCTGGGGCTCAGTGCCACGGCTGGGTCCCACACCGTGGTGGGACCCAATGCCACTGCCTGGACATGTGAGTATGAACCTGGTGGCCCCAGCTTTCTCCCTGCCTCTGGTCCAGCCTCTGAATCCAAAGGTCTCCTGCCAGAGTCTCGGGTGCACAGGGTGATTTTGCTTGGACTGGGCCAAAAGCTGCTCCAGGACCCAGCTCTGGGGCACTGCTGTAGCAAGGCCAGTGAATGCCTTCAGCAGGTGGATTCCCTGTGCTGGTCTGCTTCTCCCTGGAATGCAGTGGGAGCAGCCGGTGGTCTCTCCCCAAGGAGAAGGATGGAAGGGCAGCAAATCCCACTGGTGTTCAGTGCTGCTGGGGCTTGGCTCTCATGTGCCTCAGTACTGTACAAGGGCAGCAGAAAAAATGGGGCAAGGGGGCAGCAGTTGAGCTGGTTTGAACTGGAGGCCTCTGGAGGGGCTTATAGAAGAGCAAGAAAGACTTTTTACATGGACAGACAGTGATAGGACAAGGGGTGAATGGTTTTAAACTAAAATGTGAGAGATTTAGATTAGATATTACAAAGAAATTCTTCCTTGTGAGGGTGATGAGGCCCTGGCACAGGGTGCCCAGAGCAGCTGTGGCTGCCCCATCCCTGGAAGTGTCCAAGGCTAGGTTGGACGGGGCTTGGAGCAGCCTGGTCTGGTGGAAGGTGTCCCTGCCCATGGCAGGGAGGGGGAATGAGCTGGGGTTTAAGGACCTTTCCAATCCAAACCATTCCACAATTCTATGATTCTATGAAATGAGTTTTCGGTACTCCTTGATTTCTGTCAAGGACGTGTTGTGGTAGCACCCGATGACCTCATCCTGGTGGATGTTCCCAACGTGATGGGTGCTGTGCAAATACAGCCAAGGGATCCAGGAGCCTCTGTCAGGTCAAAACAGTGAGGGCAGCCCTCCCAGAACCCACTATTGCACCATTTCCCCAGCCCACTCTCTGCTCTGGCCTCAGGCTGATGAGGGCCCTGGAAGAGGGGGACTTTGCTGGTGTCACCGTGTCCATAGCACAGTAAAAAGTTCCAGTCCTGAACTTGCTCTCCCAGATGTTTCCAGGAAAACCAGGAGGGAAATGGAGAGGGCAGAGCAGGTTCACGTGAACACCGAGGTAGCGTTGGCCCTCAAATGATGGAGGTGCCAAGCTGCAGACTCAGAGCTGCTGTGGCCAGTGACTCGTCCTGGCACTGGCCAAACACTGGTCAGGTGTACGCTGGGTGGACCTGGGTGCCACCAGGTGTCAAGTCTCCAGCTCCTTCCTGCTCCACCTGCCAGCCTGGGAAGCTGGAGCCTGCTCCCTGCTGACTCTGCAGATGGGATTTTGGAAGGCCTCCAGAGCTCCAGCTGGTTTGTTTCTGCTCTGGAGTGAGGCTGATCCCTGCTGTTGCTGTCTGCGGCTCTGACCTGTTCCACTGAACAAAATTCCCCTGTGCCAGACGCACGAGCCAGGGGCGTCTGGCCAGGAGTTTGGTCCAGGCCAGTTCCTGGGAATATCAGCGAGCTCATGGTGAGATGTGAGTGGAGTGGAGGGAGACTCTCAGGAATTTCTCAGCAAGGCTGCCAGCTTTGTCTGGACTCTGTTAGTCCAGGAATGCTTGTGCTGGGGAGTGGAGATGGCACGCTCCAAAAGGATGTCTGAGGCTGGACGTAACCCTGCTGGGAATGAGGCTCAGGAGAATATGGGATACAGAGCACCCCATAATCCTGACTCACACAATCCTATTCCCTTCCAGACCCCCTGAGCCCTGGCAATGTGACCCTGAGCAGTGCAGAGGAGCAGAACTCCTTGCAGGCTCGCTGGAGTATCGCTGGGGGACAGAGGGACTTCTACCTGGTGACGCTGCGAGAGGGAGAGGACGGCGTTCCGACGAGGAACATCTCCGTTGGTGGGGACAATGATCATGTCACCTTCCACGGGCTGAGCCCTGGCCAGCAGTACTCTGTCCAGGTGGTGGTGGTGGCAGGGCCCTACAGGGCATCAGCGCACAGCACAGCAGCCTGGACAGGTGAGCACAAAGCCCATGTGTGGCCCTTGAGGCTGCTCCTGCTGCCTGATGAAGGGGCTGCTGCCTGGAGGGGGCTGGGGGGGAGGCAGGTGCAGGGACAGGGCACATGTGACACCTGGTCTCAAGATCAGGTTGTGGATCAGAGCAGCAAAATCTGCCTCCCCACTGTTCCTGATGAGGGTGGGCTCAGAGGTCCTGGGCGGGCTTGTGCCAGCAAGTGTCAGGCACAAATCAAAGAGCAGATCCTGCTTCGTGCCTTCTGGACTCAGTGTTTGGCAGGTTCCAGGCAGCTTCTCCCCTTCCCCTCACCACAGCTGGGTGGGTGGGCAGGGAAGCACCACCAGCCCCCCCAGGTCAGCATTTCCCTGTGCCCAGTCTCTCCTGGCTGATTTGTGGAGCCACAGCTGGTGCTGTCCCAGAGCTGCCACTCTGGGAAGGGACAATTGGAGCTGTACACAATGTGGGGAGGCACCCACCCAACCCATGGTGCTGGGGGCTCTAAGAGCTCTCTCTGCAGCCCTGTCTGTCCTTGTGTGGGATGGAGACAACTGCAGTGTCACAGAATCACAGAATTGTTAGGGTTGGAAGGGACCTCTGGAGATCATCTAGGCCAGCCCCTCTGCTCTAGGGTCACCTAGAGCAATCCAAAGCAGAAAATATCTCTTGAAAGCAATCTTCCTGCCTGATGCACTGCCCTGTGTCATGCTGTCCTTGTCCCTTGCAGAGCCACGAGCACCATCTGGTGTGAGCCTGTCTAGCCAGGGTAGCCCCCACAGCTTGCTGGCCAGCTGGGAGGAGGCAATGGGAGAGGGCTATCTGCTGGCCCTCAGCCTCGCAGAGCACCCCATGAAGAACAGCTCCTTGCTCAGGGGTGTCACGAGCTTCACCTACGAGGGCCTCCAGCCTGGGACCCTCTACACCTTTGAGGTCAGCACTGTGGCTGGTCCCTACACATCCTCACCCCGCTGCATCTCCAACTGGACATGTGAGTGCCACAGCCCCAGGTTCCCAATGGACTCTGCCCTTTCCCCTGATGTCACACCTCAGGGCACTGACAGCACACATCTTCTCCAGCTTCATCCAGTAACTGGGCAAAAGGCTCAGGAGGAGGCAGAGGTGCTGCTGGATGTGTCTGACCCTGCTCTGTTTGCCAGTCACCAGGCACAAGGGGCAGCTGAGCCCAGTGCCCTTCTCCTTCTCCTCGGCCCACCCTCCTGTGGCACTGCTCAGGCTGCCACTGCCTTGAGCCACCCCTTCCACCACCCACCAGCTCCCCCAGCACCAGAACAACTTTTTCTCTGTGCCAGTTTGAAGTGTGCTGGCCCAGTCCCTGCCAGACTGGTGCGTGGGTGTCAGCAGGGGGGACAGTGGTCAAAGCACCTGGATGCAGGTCCTCCCAGGGAAGGGGCTCCTGCCCCAGCACATTTGGAGTCGCACTTCTGCCAGGTGATTCTAGACCTTTCCTTTTCTAGACCCTTTGCCCCCAGAGCAGCTGACCCTCAGCAATGGGGGCCACAGCACCTCTCTGCAAGCCTCCTGGAGAGCGGCTTCCTCTGGCAGCACTGGATACACAGGGACCCTCTGGGAAACCAAGTCCCAGGTGCTGGTCAGGAATGTGACTGTGGGGAAGGACTGGACGAATGTCACCTTGGAGAACCTGGTCCCTGGGCGACAGTACACACTGGAGATGGCTGCTGTGGCTGGACCCTACAGGTCCCCTGTGCAATCGGCCACTGACTGGACATGTGAGTGTGACAGTCCTGCCTCACCCCACTGCAGGTCACAACCACCACCTGCCCACCAGAGCAGGACACTCACAGCGTGAGGGTGGCCCATGTGTGGGGAGGTGGGGAATCAGGGACAGGGGTGCATAGACAGACAGAATGGGAGGTCAACTGGAGCCACATTCAACGGTGTTGCAAGTAAAAGGGTCTGCAGTGCAGGAGGAACCAATCACTGAACAGAAAACATTTCCAAATGTTACCCAGGGGGAGGTGGGGACCCGCTCCCATGTCTGCTGCTCTGGGTTTGGTGTGCAAGGGCTGGCTCCTGACCTAACCCCAGCAGGCACAGGCAGTGGAGGGTGCCCAAGGCGAGGGTGTGCAGCCCCCACACCACAGCCACCTCTCACTGCCCAGATGTCTCTTCTCTCTCAGACCCCTTGGCTCCGGCCGGCGTGACCCTGACCAACACCCGGCGCCCAATGGGGCTCTCGGCCTTCTGGGACAAGGCTGCTGGTGACGTGGACCAGTTCCACCTCCAGCTCTACAGCAAGAGCCATGCAGCACAGAGGAACACCTCGGTGGGGCCAAACACCCACAACTTCACATTCCTGGGGCTGTCCCCTGGCACTCAGTACTTCCTGAAGGTGACTGTCCTCGCTGGCCCATACAGATCCTCATCACACTTTGCCACTGAGTGGACATGTGAGTCAGAAGTATTCCCAGTCTCTTGCAGGGATGGGACATCCTGGCACTGCCTGCAAGACTGGCAGTGACACAAACTTGTCTGGGTGGAGGGAGGGCTCCAGTGAGACCTGCATGCTCCCTGTCCTGGAAGAGCACGTGTCATGGGTTAGGTGCTGTGTGCTAGTTGCTGGGCCCCAAAAGACCCTTTTCCCCAGCTTAGGTTTTCCCCAGTCAAGCTAAACCATCTGCCTAGACCACTGATGATGTCAAGTCCAGCCAGGGACTGGTGGGAGGGAAATGTGAGAGAGGAAGCACAGACACCTGTATGGGCCAGCTGCTCCTTGTCCATGGAGCAGAGCAGCCCACAGGGAGCTGAGTGCTCTCAGCACCTGCCTGCCAGCAGCACCATGGGGACGTGCACAGGCAGCTTGCCTGTCCCCCAGGAGAACAGGAGATCTGGTGGTCAGGTGCCACCACTTCTCTTTTAGCCCTGTGCAGAGGTGCTGGCTGTGCCCTGGCTTCTCCAGGTGGCTCCTCCACCACCTCATGGGTCTCCATGCTATGCTTTCCTCCAGATCCACTGTCGCTGGCTAACGTGAGTGTGCAGCCTGGCCGGAAACCCCAGGAGCTGCACGTGAGCTGGGTGGAGTCCGGAGGTGGCAGAGATCACTTGGTGCAGCTCTCAGTGGCTGAGTCCCTGTCCATCATCAGGAATATGTCTGTCCCCCGTGGAGTCACCCAGCTCAACCTGGAGGGGCTGGTGCCAGGCTCCCGGTACCGCGTGGAGATCATTTCCCAGGCTGGGCCTCACCGTATCTCCTCTCAGACTGCCGTCGGCTACACCGGTAGAAACACAGCTCCCCTGCTCCCACCAGCCTTTACACATTGTCTGGATGCCCACAGTCCTCCAGCTCCCAGCTGCACTCCCAAACTGGAGTCAGTGCTGAGCACCCCAGGTTTGTCCCCAGTGACACTGTTTCTCTCCCACAGTCCCACTGCCTCCTCGTTCCCCGTCTGCCAGCCCCATCAGCACAGCCTGGGCTCTGGCTGTGCACTGGGAGACTGCTCCCGGGCACAGGGATGGATACCTGCTCAGTGTGCTCAAGGAGGGCTCTTCTGCACCACCAAGGACCCTGGAAGCAGGGAAGGACAGCACTAATGTCACTGTGCCACAGCTGGAGCCAGGAACATGCTACCTTGTTGGGATCTGGGCCATGGCTGGACCCTACCGCTCCCTCCCCGAGAACATCACCAGCTGCACAGGTCAGCATCTGTGACACCCACAGGTAGTGGGATCAGTGTTGGCACCTGGGGAGAAGAAATGAGAGGAGGGGAGGAGGAGGGTACCCTGGCCTGGTTCCTGGTGAAGCTGGCTTGTAGTCGTGTCCTGCGTCTCACAGCCTCCTTGTACCAAGATGCTGCATGTTCAGAAGTGGATCTTTTCCTCTCTGACTCATGTGTCTCTTTTTCCTCACAGTTCCTGCTGCACCGACAAACCTGAGCCTTACCAACCCAGGCAGCTCTTCAGAGCTTTTCACATCCTGGAACAAGCCCCCCGGCAGGAGGGACCATTACCGCATCACTCTCTATAGCCTCAGCACCCAGAGCAGGATTCAGGTCCAGACCTTGAGTGCAGATGCCCTGAACTGCACCTGGACTCAGCTGGAGGCAGGCAGCAAGTTTGCTGTGCAGGTCACTGCTGTGAAAGGCTCGTTAGAAGCCTCTTCCATCAACGTCACTCAATGGACATGTGAGTCTGCTTGGTTGGGTTGAGCACAGTGCTCCAGCGTGAGCCTTTCAGAGCACCCACTGCCACCTTCCCCATCCCAAGCTGTGCCTACAGCTTCTATGCAATGGTCCCACCTCTCTGCTCGCTGCCCTCACTCCATCCTTGACACAGAGCCAATCCCCCCAGCCACCCCAGAGGCTCTGGTTATCTCCCCTGCCACATCCAGCTGCAGACCCAGGGATGATACACTCAAAGTCATGTGCCCTGCCTGGCCCTTTGTGCCCGAGTTTCTCTCCATGGTATCTCTGGTCCAGGTGTACAGGCCACTCTGCCTGGAGGACCCCTGGGCACAGCAGCCAGCTCTCAGCGCTGAGCAGGAGAGCTAACTGACTGTCTCCCTGTTGCTTTCCAGATCCCTTGGCCCCTGTCAACCTCACCGTGGGCAGCCCAGCAGCCTCAGCGCTGGTGGTGTCCTGGGCAGTGGTGGGACGAGGGCCAGAAGGCTTCGTGGTGGATGTCGGTGACGCAGCCTCCGGCGCTCCCATCAGGCACACGGTGCTGGGTGGCGATGCCAGGAGTCACATCCTGAGGAGCCTGAGCCCTGGCACCCGCTACAGCGTGGCAGTGAGGGCCACAGCTGGGCCCTTCCATGCCAGCACCCCCAACCTCACCCACTGCACACGTGAGTGTGATGCTCTCCTTGCAGCCAGGTTTTCTTCACCTGATCTCCCCTTCCCAGTTCAGAGACCACACTGCTGCAGCCCTCCTGCTTTCCTTTGCCACCCGTGCAAGCGCCCAGTGCTTATTTCCTGCTGGATGCAGCATGATGAGTCTGTGCCTGATCCTGTGCCACACCCCGCCCCTGGCAGCCATCCACAGCGTTCCGCAGTCTCAGACAGCGGCCAGGGAGGAAGCAGCTGCCACAGAGTCACAGCCAGCCCGTGGGACCTGGTGGAGCTGAGCCAGCTCCTGCAGCACAGGCTTGGCACAGACATGGGGCATCTCCTTGCGCTCAGCCCAGATGTGGCTCCTGGCAGTGACCTGTGTTTCCTCCCCAGGCCCGCTGCCCCCGGCTACCCTGCGCTGGCTGAGCATGGGGCACTCTGACCATCTGAGTGTGGCCTGGGGAGCCACGGCCGGGGGCAGAGATGGATACACCCTGACCCTGTACCATGCACAGCTGGGCACTGTGGCAGCTACAGCCTCGCTTGGGAGAGACACCCACAACTTCACCTTCATGGGACTGGCCCCAGGACATGAGTACTCCCTGGAAGCCACTGCCACAGCGGGACAGTACCAGGCAGCAGCACCCAAAATCAGCGGCTGGACATGTGAGTACCTGGAGCAGTGTCCTCTGCAGAGGGGTCAGAGATGTCACACCTTTGGGCTGTCCTGAGGAGAGTTGGGAGGTTCAGAGGGGACCTGGTGGCTTTGGAGATGTGCACACAGCCGTGCACAAGTGTGACACACAGCAGTTAGCGCAGGGGCCTTCATGGCACTGGGGTGTTCAGCTGTAGGCTTGCACAAGGATGTGCTGATGAAACAGGGCTGTCCAGATGTGCCTGTGCTGGGACATTCCCTGCCTGTGCTGACCCATCTCCCTGTGTACAGGAGCACAGAGGTGTACAGGGCACCTGTACTGTGCTTGTCTACAGGAGACTCACTGAGTCTCCTCCCACAGGTAGAAACCACCTTACCATAAAGGTTCATGAAATTAAGCAGTGGAGTACAATAAGCCACTCCACAGTCCTCCCAGGAGAACGCGTCTTTGATGGGCTAATCCAGCACTTCTCCCCACCCAGAAGGATTTTAGGGCTGGTCAGAGTACAGAGGCTGTGCTGGTGCTGTCTGGGCACCTGCACAGCAGCAGGGTGTGGTGGCACACGTGTGCACACGGCGGGGTGAAGGCGTTCCCACTGGGCTGGGAGTGAGGGTGACCTGGATCAGCAGGGGTTGGCATCTGAGGGACCAGTAGGGGTGAGCATCGTTAAGGGTGAGGTGAGATGGAAGAGAGAAAAGTGAGGATGAGGAGGCATGTCCCAGAGGGGATCCTCCCTCGGAGAGCACCTGTCCTGCTGTGCAATGCCCCATCGGGGGTCTGTTTCCTTCTGCACGGTGTCTGGGCCCTAACATCAGCTGTGCTGCTCCCCCAGGCCCTCTGCCCCCGGCCACTGTGCGCTTGCTGAGCACAGGGCACCCCGACAGGCTGAGCGTGGCCTGGGGAGCCACGGCCGGGGGCAGAGATGGATACACCCTGACCCTGTACGACGCACGACTGGGCACCGTGGCAGCTACAGCCTTGCTTGGGAGAGACACCCACAACTTCACCTTCACGGAACTGGCCCCAGGAAGCAAATACATGCTGGAGGTGGCATCTGTGGCTGGGTCCTTCAGGGCACCTGCAGGGAATGTCAGCAACTGGACGTGTGAGTACTTTTTCTGAGGGGATGTGTGCCTTGGTGGGCAGTCACAAAAGCTCATGGCCAAGAACATGGCCCCACTGACCTTCATAGCAGACCCCAAGCCCTGCCTGGGGCATGTCAGTGCCATGGCGCTGAGCAGGACTCTGCCCACTCCCATCATCAGCTCCACCAGCCTAGGTGAGGGCAGCTGGAGCTCCAGAGCCATGCTTCAGGGGAGAGCCATGGAGGAGGGAGCAGCAGATGGGGCCTTCACCTTCCCCTGTCCTCTGGCTGGCTGCATGTTCCCTCCTCACCCCTCCCCAGGTGTCTGGCTCCACCTGGGACGGGGCTGTCCCTGCTCAGACAAGCACAGAGAAGTTTGCAGAAGCTTTGAGCTGCCTCTGGGCTGATGGGTGCTGCCACACAGTCGAGGCTAAGTGCCCTGTCCAATGTGGTGCCTCCCTTCTGAGGGCACTGCCAAGAGACCCAGGCAATGTCCCCAGGCCCTTTGCTGATGTGTCTCCCATCCTGTCTCTGCAGACCCCTTGGCACCCCGTAACGTGTACATGACAAACCAGGGGTATCCCAACAGACTGAGCGTGTCCTGGCGAGCCGAACCCCAAGGACAAGACAGTTACAGGCTCCTCCTGTATCATTCGGGGTCAGGTATTGTGGCAGCCAATGTCTCTGTTGGGAAAGGCACCAGCAAATTCACCTTTTCTGGCCTGGCTCCAGGACACAAATACCTGCTGGAAGTGGTGTCCGTGGCAGGGCCCTATGCAGCCTCTGCAGGGAACATCAGTGACTGGACAAGTAAGTGGCACAGCTGGAGATGCTGCATCTTGCATGAGGCTCAGCCTTCCCATCTGGGTGGGCTCAGCACCTGCGGTGGGAACGGGCAGAGGCTCAGCCAGGACTGCTGCCTGGGAGCTGTGGGATCACAGAATGGTTTGGCTTGGAAGGGACCTTTTAAAGGCCATCTAGTCCAATCCCCCTGCTACTGGCGGGGACATCTTCAACTAGATGAGGTAGCTCAGAGCCCCGTCTAACCTGACCTTGAATATTTCCAGGGATAGGATGAGATGGGGTGGGATGTACCAGTGTAGCAATGAGATCTTGGGCTGGGCAAGCCCTGGTGGATGGCAGGGGCAGGCAGGGCGGTGCTGCTGCCTGTGGGAGGGCCTGGCAGCCATAACTGCTGTTCCAGGAGGCAGCCTCTGGCCCATGGCCCCTGCTCGCACAATCTGGCTCCTCCAGGGTGACTGAACAAGAGCACGGGGTCCCATGGCAGTAGTGCTGCTCTGGTAGATGACACCCACAGCCTGGGAGACCATGAGGCCTCACAGCCGTGGGGGACACCCCACCATTCCTGCTGCCTTTCTTCCAGGCACTCAGAGAATTGCTGGCATGGGGTATAAGGGGAGGATGGGCTTTTTTTTTCTTTTTAAGGAATGTGGAAATGCAGATAAGCACAATAAGCCTTTTCATGTGCTTGTCCCCACAGTCCCTGCACTTTGCTTGGGGAATCCAGCGGTCCCTGCTCCCACGCTCAGCCATCCCCCGGCAGGGTGCGGGGAGTCATGTGCAGAGCCCTTCGGGCAGGTCTCTAATGAAACTTGCTAATTAGCAAGAAGAGGAATCCATCTCCTCACGCTCCTCACTCTGTATGTCCTTCAGCTGCTATTTAAAGGTCATTTCTGGCAAACAGCAGCTGCAGGGTTATCACTGAACATGTGGAGTCTCCCTGTGTGTCACCCATCTCCTGCCTGTGTCTCTGTAGAACAGAAGAGAGCACATGCATGCCAGTAACTCTTCCTGGTGTGGTTTTTGTTGTAGCCCCCTCAGTTCCCCAAAATCTCTCGGCGGTGGCTGAAGGGAACAACACAATGCTGATCTCCTGGGGCAGTGTCTCTGGACAGCAGGACGACTGCCAGCTGTGGCTGCGGGACCCCCGGAACAGCTCACTGCCCTGGAGGCACTCCCTGGACAGAGGACAAGTCCAGCACCTCCTCGAGGGGCTGGTCCCAGGCAGGAACTACTCCGTGTCCTTGAGCTGCGTGGCCGGGCCGTACTGGAGCAGCACCAAGCCCTTGGCAGTGCCCATGGGTGGGTACACGCTGCCGTGGGGAGGGAGCAGGGCAGGCTGGAAGGGGGAGAAACATCTGGGTGGCCTCAAGTCTGGATCAACCCTTGAGTGTCAGCAGAGACATGGGAAGTCTTGTGGTGGGAGATGGGGAAAACCAGCAAGGTGACCCTCTGGTAGCCATTGGCTCCCTAAGCACCGAGATCTCCCATCTCCTGGCTACCTGTGGAGCAGAGCAGACTTTGCAGAGATCTCCTGTAAGACATGAGCTCAGGCCCTGCCTGTTCCCACTGTCCTGTGGCCCATGGCACAGCAGGCCCCCAGGCTGCAGGTGTCCGGCTCTCCTCGTCTCACTGGCCTCAGGAGCAGATGCTGACAGGGGCAGAGGTTGGGGATTCTCTGATCCAGTGAGTCCAGAGCCTGCCCTGTCTCCTTTGCAGAGCCAAATCCAGTGAAGAATGTGCAGTGCCTACCAGAGTCAAGGAGCCTTTACTTGAACTGGACAAGCTCTCCTGGAGATGTGGAGTCTTATGAGGTGGTGACAGAGAGACTCTCTGAAGGACCTCCAACCTCCAATACTGTGAGCATCCCTTCAAGCGAGGCCAGTCTGGAGGGGCTGGAGCCAAACTCCTCCTACCAAATCGCTGTGAGCACCGTGGGCATGAACACGCTGAGGAGCCAGGCTGTGACTCTGCTCTGCAACACAGCAGTGGAGCGTGAGTCCCCTTCTTCCCCACAGCCTTGCCACAGGCCCCAGGAGAAATCCCTGGTGTTGCTGGTTAGAGCCGGGGACTCTTTGAGGTGCCCGTGAGCCCCACGTGGCTGCACTGACCTGCGGTGGGTCAGGGCTCTGGCAGTGCTGCTGGGACCAGTCACAGGCTGAGCAAAGGGGGGTCTGGGAGCAGGGACACACTGCGAGGCTGTGCTTGCTGGTTCCTCTTCCAGCCCTGCCGCCGCCCCTGCGCACAGACGTCTTCCCAGTGGAGGCCAGTTCCACGGTTATCATTTCACCCGAGCTGTTCAGTGAGGAGAACGGCCAGATCGAGTACTACGGTGTCGTTGCCACCACTAACGAGTCACGTAAGTGTCCCTGCATGTCCCAGTCTGCAGTGGCTCCCTGGAGGGCAGCAGGGCCCCTGGACGTCACTTTGGCACTGTCACCTTGCACATTCCCCTCCAGTGCTGAGGCCCACCCAGGAGGTCATGTCCAGCACATGGTACGACCACTACTACGGGACAGAGGACTCCTACCTGGCAGTGCTCATCCCCAACCCCTTCCATCAGAGGAGCTCCCCCGAAACCTGGCGAGTGCCGGTGGGAACAGAGGAGTGTGGCCGGTCCAGGGCAATGTGCAATGGGAAGCTGAAAGCCAACGAGCAGTACAGGTGAGAGATGTCAGCATCCCTCCTGAGGGGAAGGGGCTGGAGGAGAGAAAGGACTGCACGTGTCCCTGCAAGGTGCCACCAGCTCTCTGGATGTCACCTCACCCTCACACCCCCAAATCCCCAGCAGGGGACCCCAGGGGTTCTCCACCAAGCAGCGTTTCGGGAAGGCAGGGGCTGGCATGCAGGGAATATTAGGCAGTGTAGTGGGCAGGGAGGGGAAAAGCTGAGGCTGCCAGGGGCTGTGTGTGTTGTCTCGGGAGCTGAGCAGATGTCCAGCCCCAGGACAGGAACTAAAACAGATGCTGTTATTTGTAGGACTTTGGTGTATGACTCAGAACCATGTGCAGACAGTGCGAAAATGAAACCAATTTGGAAACAGTTCGAGTGGTGCCTGCTCAGTGGGGGGCCCAGAGGCTCGGGGTAGCAAAGGCTAAGGTCCAAGTTCCCCATGAGACACACAAATGGATCCCAATAGTCAGAAGTTCAGAGTCTTATTTGACAGTAAATAGAATCCAGGAACATGGAGGTACATATTTTCTTGTAGGGTACTTTTAAAACTGTTGATGGAAAAAGAGGTTTTCCACTACCAACAAGGAATGGTATCTTTATTCAGTCCTGTTAATTTAGCAGCTCGCAGTTTCATCAGATGGGGACCATATCCACAGGCATTTCTCTGATCTTCCACAGTTCTGGAAGGTTATCCCATTTCAATTTAAAGAAACTTGCAGCAACGGTGGCTGATGGGTGATAAAGTCACTGAGAGCATTAGGAAAAGAGAATGAAAGTCCATGGGAGAGTGCATGCATGAGAGAGCTGCCCCTGCCACTGGGAATAAGGGGAGAATTAAATCTGCCCATAAGTGTTGTGGTGAGTGGAGCCAAGGTCCCTGCTGTTGGGGTTGGACCTGCTAGTCCTTCCTTCCTTTCCTTCCTTCCTTTCCTTCCTTCCTTTCCTTCCTTCCTTTCCTTCCTTCCTTTCCTTCCTTCCTTCCTTCCTTCCTTCCTTCC
>VZRV01004141.1:661133-759757 GCA_013398115.1 Falcunculus frontatus | reverse complement strand
TCCTTTCCTTCCTCCCTTCCTTCCTTCCCTCCCTTCCTTCCTTCCCTCCCTTCCTCCCTTCCTCCCTTCCTCCCTTCCTCCCTTCCTCCCTTCCATGTGCAAACATGGAAAACTGATTCCTACCAAGTTGTTTTATATTCACACTTGTGCTAAACGGGCTCTTAAGCTGCTGGTTGGGGCAGTGCTGGCCCAGATTGGTGATAACACTCAGGAGGTGGGAAATGGCTGGTTTTTCCCAGGGAAAAAACCAAGGGGGTTTCTAGAGAGCCATTGCCTTGGCAATTCCACACAGAGTGGGGTCATCAAGAGCAGAGAGCAATTCCTGTGTGCTGTGTTGTCCTGCCTGGCAGGAGGATGGCTGACAGTGCACTCCCATCCTGTGTCCATCTCATGCCCATCCCAGGTCCCTGGGCTGGCATGGGGATCTCAGAAGGTTTCAGAAGCTTGGAGATGGAAGCTGATCGCCCATCAAATCTGTCTGTTCTGTACTGCTCACGTGTCACCTCAGGTGTGGCAGGGCAGGATTTACTGCTTCACCCCTCAGCCTCAGCTCTGGGGGGCCAGCTGGGGATGGACAGGGAACAGCAGGGCAGAGGGCAGAGGCCTCAGACCAGGGTCTGTCAGCAGCCTCGAGGGGACTTTAACAACAGCACAATCACAGCAGGACAGCCTCCACACCCAGGCACTGATGAGCCAGGCTCTGCACCTGCCCCACCCACATCCCAGTTTTCACTCCAGCAGGGACATCCCGCAGGGGAGCAGCTTTTCCAGGGACATCAGGCCCTGTCATTAGTCCACCTGCTATGATTCAATAACATGATTCAATAACATGTACTGAACTGTCCAGTTATTCAGGACTAGAAGATACTTTTACATCACAGCTTTCTTTCAGTTTGGCTGCCCTAAACAGCCTAAATGTTCTCAGTACAAACAGCATTTGACCTAAATATCCTAAATATCTGACCTAAATATCTTAAATATCCAGCCTAAATACCCTCAGTACATGGAACACTCAACCTAAATATCCAACCTAAATATCCTCAGTAGACTGTGCTGCTCTCTGAGTTAATGATTATTAGGGTGGTGAAAAGCTGACAGCCCATCCCCACTCAGAATTTCTGTTCTTGTTTCCTGTCTTTCAGTGAGTTATTTATCCACATGCCCTCATCTTTCATGCCATGGCATCTGCAGGCTCACTTTTCAAAGGAGGTCTGTGCCCCGGCAGCCGAGTGTGGGGTGCTGCCAGAGGGGACCCACACGCAGTCGACAAACTCTTGGCTGCTAAAATCCAATGCTACTTTTAAAAGCTTTGGCTTGCATTTAGGGCACAAGGAGGGGCCCTTCCAAGTCACCTGCTCAGAAGGAAGCAGCTCTGCAGAGAGCTGTGGGGGTGGGTGTGCCTGCTGCCAGGAGCAGGATGAGGGGCAGATCTCCACAAGGAAGAGGATGCACCAGCCACTTCTGTGTGTGCAGGGAAGGGTCTGGCTCAGGGCTCGGCCCTTGCAGCTGAAATACCATCGTGTCAAACAGGGCTCAGCTCTTTCCCGTCAACCCAGTCAACCAGCTGACATGAACTGTGTGTTTTTAAATTTTTGTGTCGTATAAGAGACCAGACACCACCTTTCTCTGCAGATAACCCTTTGGAGGAGAGCTGCTTCCCATTTGTGCTTTCTGAACAATTTCTCATGCTCCCCCCAGTGGAACAAACTTGTCCAAGAGGCAGAAAAGGGAGGAAAGACCATTCCTGTGCATCCCCTAAATCTATAACAGAAAACCAGCTTTTTCCAATGCAGCATTTCAGGACAGAGGCAGGGTCCTGTTCCCCTGGGTCCTGCCTGCTGGATGCTGGGTTCTGGGTGCTGTGCTTGGCTCAGGCTGTCCCTGACACAGGACTCTGCTTTGCCTTTAGGTTCAGCATTGCTGCCTTCACCAAATATGACCCAGTAGCCCCTGCTGTGACGTTCACCATGTTCTCAGGTAAGCTGGAGAAGAGCATCTTCCCTACCTGGCTGTGTGGGTTAGCAGTAATGAACAGCCAAAGGGAGCTCATAGGCTATAGTAAATACAATAAATAGAATAAATGCAGCCATATAGCACAGAATTATAAAATGGATTGGGTCAGAAGGGGACTTAAAGCTCAACTTGTTTCACCCCCTGCCATGGGCAGGGACACCTTCCACCATCCCAGGGTGCTCCAGGTCCCATCCAACCTGGCCTTGGACACTTCCAGGGATGGGGCAGCCACAGCTTCTCTGGGCACCCTGAGCCAGGGCCTCACCACCCTCATCATAAAAAACTTCTTTACTGATTCTTCTCTCTATACTCTCTCTTTTTAATTCCAGCTGCTGGATCCAGTGCAGACACAGCTCCACTCTCAATGCCAGTAATCGCTGGAATCATTGTGGGATTTGTCCTGACACTTGCAGCTGTTTTTGCTTTGGTTTACTGGAAACAGCTCAAAGCAAAGAGGTGAGCATGAGCCATATCTTACCTGCTGAGTGCAGGCTGAGATACCCAACCTTCAGTGCCAAGCCTGGAGGAGAGCAGGGAGAGGGTGTAAAGAGACTTAGACAAACTAGGATGTGGGCTAGTGGAATTGTGCCTGGCAAGCTCAGAAGCCAAAGGCAGAGGGGAGAGAGGAGCTGCCCATGTGCAGTTAATTCACAAAACCCTACAGGTGTGCAAGGCAGTGTGCCTGCCAGTGGCACACAATACCTCATGGCATCGATCCCTGCACTGCAGGCAAAAGTAACAGCTCCTATGCTTTGATTCTAGAACCAAGAAGAGCAGCCTGCCCCAGGAAATGGTGACCTACAGCTTGAGGTGAGTGCTGGAGTCTGCCCTCTGTATGGCCCCACTGCAGCTCCTACTGTCCTGTACCTACTTCTCTTTTCATGCTTTGACTCAGGAAAAACCCAGCTGTCTCCTCTCCTCAGCTATTTCATAAATGAGTCTTTCCCAAGTTCAGTGTTTACTGCCCAGCTCCATTCCAAGTAAATGCATTGTCTACCCCTCCTCTGCGAGTCTTCTGCAGCAGGGGAATATCCTCCTCTCCCTGAAATCCCTCCCAGTATTTAAACTGTTGTACCCACTTCCCTGGGATTGAGGTGGGCTATAAACCATCCCTGTGTGCATCCAGGTACCCCAGGTCTCATGGCTGGGCTGTCTCAGTGGCACCTGACTGGCTGGCCAGGCCTCCCAGTAACTAAGGCAGGTTTTCCTCTGGCCTTCATTTCCTGCAGAAATGTCCACCGGCCAGTGCCCCTGCAGAACTTTAAACAGTACTATGAGATGAAGACAGCAAGTGCTAACCACGCCTTTTTCCAGGAGTTTGAGGTGAGATGAGACTCCTCCTAGAGATGACACTTGATTTCTCCACTCGGTGGGTCACCCATCTCTAGCAATCCAGCCACCCTGTGAAGCAGCCTTGGAGGCCAAAGATGGATGGACCAAGTGATCAGGCAGTTCCTTTGCTCAAAAACTGTTTTGTTCAAGTTCTGGTCAAAACATGTGTCATGTGGGGTGAACTAGGACAGAGCAAAGTGCCCCAGCCCTGACTGGAGGTGAAGATGGTAGGGGGGGCAATGAGAACCACCCTGACAGTGTTAGAAAAGAGCCTGCAGCCAGAAGGAAGGTCTAGGAGCACTCTCAGACCTCCAGGGTCAGGCTGTGAGCTTCTCAGGCTGCTCCCCTGGCTCCCACTGCCAACATCTGCAGCCTCTGGACTGTTCTGCTGTTCTGCTGCAGCATCTTTCAATTCCCATCAGCAATTTCAAATCCTCCTCAGATCACCCTTCTCTGGCTTCTTGAGTGAGGACAGGGGTGGAAGCAGATGCAGCACAAGATATTTCTGTTTGCTCAGCAGAAAATCCTCTGAGCTTTGTGGTAGATTTCTGAGGCTTTTTTCCCCAGTACTTGTTCTTGGGGTTTTCTTTTAAATATGAACAGTGCTGTTGGAAAAGGCAGTGGGAAAAGCCACCATGTCTCAGAGTGCACAGGCTGTCTGAGGGAGGAGTGGAGCAGTTCTCTGTGTGAGGGTAATCCTCTTTACCCTCCAGACAGAGCCACTGGCCATGAACAGGGAGCTGAGCTGACCAGGAGCTCTCCAGAGGAATGTTTGTGCTTATCCTTTCCCCTGTCCTACAGGAGCTGAAGGAAATTGGGAAGGAGCAGTCGAAGGTGGAGGCTGAGCTCCCAGCAAATGTCTCCAAGAACAGATATCCCCATGTGTTGCCCTGTAAGTGCTGTCCCCTCCCTTCTCCCCCAGCATCCCGGGTGGGAGCTCACAGGGCAGTGCTCAAGGACAGGCTCACCTTGCATTGCTGCCAGGGTCCTCCTGGGAGCAGGAGGACTCTTGAAATGGGTCTCAGTTTCCATTTTCCTGCTGGAGACCCAAGGCTTAATGGTTGAGGCAGGACTGAGCCACCATCCTCCCCAGCTCCTCCAGTGAGCCCAGCTCAGGATGGGTCCCAGCAGGAGACCAAGGGGGTCCGTGAGCTTCACTGATGGGCCTCGTGACCCCAGCTCTGTTTTCCAGTCCCCTGCTAGCCCAGCTGGCAGGCAGTGCTCACCTCTCCAGGGAGAAGGTGCCTGGCAGAGCACAGAGCCTCCCTGCTGGAGCTGCTGAGGCTTCTCCCACCAGGTTACCCAGGTGGCCATGTCCTGGTGAAGGGCAGCCTTGGGGCTCACCTGTGTGTGGTCTCTTTCAGATGATCACTCTCGGGTCAAGCTGAGCCAGCTGGGGGAGGATCCACACTCAGACTACATCAATGCCAACTTCATGCCTGTGAGTACCCACTTGTCTTCCCCACAGAGAGATGGCCACAGGGCACCATCACAGAAACTCTGCCTGGGTTGAGGCAGAGTGTCCCCTTCTGTGAGGGCTGGTGGGCATGAGATGGTGCAGGCACAGCTGGCACAGGCCAGCGAGAAGCTGGGGGGATGGTGGAGATGTGTAGGTGCCCTTTAGCAGGGAATGATGGGGCCTGTCAGATGGCAAATGCTGTGATGCAGAGGTGTGAGTGTGGGAAGTCTCTCTGCTTTCTGCTCGTGGACTGTCTATCCTCTTCCGTCACCTCCCAGCTTACTGCCCTGTCTCTCTGCCTGCTCTTTTTCCTTCTGGTCTGTGCAGCTGCATTTGAACAACCCTGGAGCTGTACCTTCATCCCCCATCCGGGAGGTGTTCCCAGGTAACAGCAGGGCACACAGTGTGCATGTGCTGTTGTGTGCATCTGTGGGGCATGTGTGTGGTCCAAGGGCAAGGAAATACCCTGAGGCCTTGCATGATCACCCTGCCCTCAGCAGTGAGGGGGAAGCACAGGGAAGACCCAGATGTGACTTTCTCTGGTTAGACTGAATGAGGAACTGCTTGGAGGGAAATGGTGTGGGTCACTTTATTCCAGATATGTAGAGAGCACGTGCTGGGCAGCTCATGCTCCCTGTGAAATCAGCTGCTTCTGAGATCAGCTGCCTGAGAACTGTGCCCATGTGGGCTAAGGGCAACAGGAATTTCTCCTTCTACCACAAAAGCAGACCAGGCACTGACTGGTCCCAGGGCAGGACCCACCTGCCTTGGCAACCTGACAACTCATATTGCTCTTGTCTACCTCTTGCTCAGGGCTACACATCCCAGCAAGAGTTCATTGCCACCCAGGGGCCCCTAAAGAAAACCATAGAGGACTTCTGGAGGCTGGTGTGGGAGCAGAACGTCTGCAATATCATCATGCTGACAGTGTGCATGGAGAACGGGCGGGTAGGTCGGTGCCAGCCCCAGCCCTGCCCAGCCCTGGTGGTGTGAGCTGAGCTCAGGGCTGGGTCTGTGTCCTCCACAAAACCCCTGCTTTCACATGGCTCCAGGATGAGCCCAGTCCACACAACTTCCCTGACAGGCGGTTTGGGGGAAGAGAGGCTGATCTGTGCAGCTCAGCTATAGCTTGGGGCGGGCTGGGCCAGAAGTGGAGCTTAGCTAGGACCATGCCTCAGATATTCCCACAGAATCTGAAATTGCCATGTGTTCTGAGTGAGCCACCTCTCATGGACTGTTCCTCCAGTCTCCAGGGATGATGAGACCTGCACAGGTCCTTTTTTCTGGAGGAGGCTGAGATCCAAATGAAGGGGCTGTGAGGGAGAGCTGTGTGAAGTTCCCAGTGGGAAGGGGAAGCACCCCTGCCTGCTCCTCAAGGCTTGTCCTGGCTCTCCTCACAGCTTCTGCTCTCCAGATGCTCCCTGGGAGCCAGAAGATCACCTGGTCCCTCACTGGGACCCTGTCTTGCTCTAGGTCCTCTGTGATCATTACTGGCCATCAGAATCTGCCCCAGTGTCCTACGGGCAGGTGCGGGTCCACCTGCTGATGCAGAGCAGCTCTGAGGAGTGGACCATCCGGGAGTTCAAGCTGTGGCACGTGAGTACAGACCCCAGGCGATATGGGGACCTGTTGGGGGTTGGGGGTAGGCACTGGCATTTCTCCTCAGTGGTGGTGCCATTTGTGGGGCTCAGAGAAGATCCGAGCCCTGAGGAGCAATCTGCCCCTTCACACGGGTGACACAGGGGTGTCCAGCATGTGTCATGCTGCTCTCCATCCTTGTTCCCTCCTTTCCATGTCACTGCCCTGAGACAGCCTGCAGTTTCCAGGGCATGTTCCCTGGCAGTCAAAGGCAGGTCTCCTCCCTCCCACCTCCACGTGTCCCAGCAAGGCAGGGGCTGTGGGGGAGGACGAAGGAGCAGGAGCCACCAGGCACTGATGTTGGCTGTTCCCTGCCGCTGAGCCAGGTGTCCTCAAGTCCCCAGGTGCAGCCAGGGCTGCGGGGTGTGAGTCTGCCTCGAGGGCATCACACCCATCACCAATCCCCGTGCAGGAGGGTCTCCGGGCAGAGCGGTTTGTGTCCCACCTGCACTACACGGCGTGGCCCGACCACGGCATCCCGGAGTCTACCACTTCCATCATGACCTTCCGAGAGCTGGTCCGGGAGCACATCCAGAGCACTAAGGATGCAGGGCCGACCCTCGTGCACTGCAGGTGAGGCTCTGCCCCAGGGGATGGCGGGAGGGGAGGATGGGGGAGAGCAAGGGGGATGAGGGTCCTACTCGTGCACAAACTGTGAGGGAAGGCAGTGCCCAGGAGACACAGCTGTTCTGTGGAGTCTCCTGCTCGGGTGTTAAGGACTACAGGTCTGCCCCAGGGTGTGGGGCACGTGGAGATGGTCAGCACCAACCCAGGGCAGCCTGAATGGCTCCCAGCCCCATACCATGCTGGGACCAGTGCCTGGCTGTGCTCGGGCAGTGCCCAGGGAGCAGCATTTGGGAGCATGTCCAGTAGCAGGAGGGAGCCCATGGGCTGTGGTATCAGGCCTTGTTTAACCCTTGCTGTCTGTGCTCCCAGTGCTGGCGTGGGCCGCACTGGCACCTTCATTGCCCTGGACCGGCTGCTGCAGCAGATGAAGCAGGAGAAGGTAGTGGACATTTTTGGTGTCGTTTACACCTTGCGGATGAACCGGTACCTGATGATTCAGACGCTGGTGAGATCTCTGCTCCCTCTTTCCCCTGGCCCCTCACTTCATTCCATTTAAGTTCACATTGCTGGCAGTTGGATGAGCTGGCTGGCCAGCCCCAGCACCCCCAGGCTGGTCCCCAGCCTGTCACTGTGTCATCGTGCGCTGAAAGCAGCAGCTCAGCTGGAGTGGAAATTGCTGGGGGGGTCTTCAGCAGCTTTATGCCCTGCTGGACCCACAACAGCAACATCCAGAGTCTCAGAGACCTCCCAGGAGGCTCAGAAACACGGAGGAACAGGATCAGGCCCTTAGCAGGCAATTCTTCGCTCACACCACATTGTTGGTCTGTGATGCTCCACAGTCTGTCTCTTATCTCCAGGTCTTGGGGCTGGGACAAGGTGTCAGAATGACCCTTCAGGACAGAGACCAGACCCACCCTCCCGTGCTGTCTCTGCAGTGTGATGGTCTGTGTTGCTGTCTGCCTTTGCCTTCCAGTCCCAGTACATTTTCCTGCACAGCTGCATTCTGGACAAGATCTTGGAGGAACCTCTCCTGGATTTATCAGGGACAGAGAGGTAAGACCTTGCTGTGCTTTGCCACTCTGCCCACCCCGATCCACAACCCCTCCTGGCAAGCCTTGGCTCGAGGACAGAAGGACAGGGAAGCCCAGCCAGCCATCCCCCCTGGTGCTGTGAGCAGGGTCAGCACAGGGCAGGATGTTCCTTCAGCACGGGGAGCCCAGCACAGAGTAAAGTGCCATCTCCTGGGTATGCCAACGCCAGAGATCTGCAGAGCTGTGCTGGGGAAGGCACTTCCCTCAGCCCCTGGCTTCCCAGCCCACAGGCATGCCCTAGAGATGTGTTCCCCTGTACTCGGCACTGGTGAGGCCGCACCTCAAGTGCTGTGCCCAGTTCTGGGCCCCTCAGTTCAGGAAGGATGTGGAGATGCTCAAACATGTCCAGGGGAGGGCAACAAGCCTCTGGTGAAGGCCTTGGATCACGAGCCCTATGAAGAATGGCTGAGGGAGCTGGGGTTGTTTAGCCTGGAGAAAAGAAGACTCAGAGGTGACCTTATCACTCTCTACAACTCCCTGAAAGGTGGTTGTAGTCAGGTGGGGGTCAGGCTCTTCTCCCAGGCAATGACTGACAGAACGAGAGGACACAGCCTTAAGCTGCACCAGGGGAAGTTCAGGTTAAACGTTAGAAAAAAATTCTTCACTGGAAGAGTGATTGGGCACAGGAATTGTCTGCCCAGGGAGGTGGTGGAGTCCCCGTCCCTGGACGTGTTTTAAAAAAGTCTGGACGTGGTTTAATTGAGGAGGAGGCGTTAGGTCATAGGTTGGACTGGATGTGGTTAAAGGTCTTTTCCAACCTAGTTCATTCTGTGATTCTGTGATTCAAACTGGAGAAGCTCACGGCAGCTGGGTGGCCTCAGGATGTGCCTCCTAATGGAAGCCAAGAGGACGGAGCAGGGCATGGCTTTGGCCACCTATCTCATTGTCTTGGGGCTACATACGGAGGTCATGCAGCTGTCTTTGTGGTCAGATTGTCTCCTCCCTCATGCAGAACAGGATGTCCTTGTCCTTGCTGCCTCTTGGGAATGAGCCCTGGGCCGTGCCACCCCTGAGACCTGCCTCTGTCTAGGGGAGAGCAGGTTGTCATGGGCCAGAGCTGGGCTGGGAGCCTGGGAGACCCCTGGCATTTGAGGAGTGAAGGTCTGCTCACAGCCCTGCCCACCTGCTGCAGACAAAGCCTGGGTGCTGCTGAATGAGCTCAGCCTCACCCTTGTGCCCTGGCTCTCTCCCCAGGTCCTGCCCCATCCCACTGAAGAGCTTTGCCCAGCACTATGCCCAGAAGGCAGCCAAGTCCCACATGGGCTTCCTGAGGGAGTACGAGGTGAGAGCTGTCCTGGGCAGGTGCGGGGAGTGCTGCCATGGCTGTATGTGCTGCGGGGACCAGGGGAGGGATTGAACCTGCTCAGGCTGGGGGACACCCTGTAAGTGCCTCCTGAGTGGGTGCCATGCCCCAGTTTCCCGGGGGTTCTGGCAGTGTCCCCTCTCCATGGCACTGCATGCCCAGGCACAGCTCCCTCATGCATTCTGCACTGCTCAGAGTCTGTCCACCACCCACTCCTTCCCTGGACAGCAGCAGCCCTCTCCTGGCAGCGTGGCACAGACCTGGCAGTCCACTCCAGAGCTGGTCTCGTGGCACTCCTGCTCAGGCTTCTGCATGTGCAGCCGTGACCCCCCTCTGCTGAGTCTGGGTGTCCTCAGGAGGCCCCGGTTCCTCCTGCTCCTGACCCTTCCCACTCACTGCCTCCTCCGCTCTCTCTCTCACTCGGGCAGGCCCTCCTGGAAGTTGTCAAGGAAGAAGCCAGCTCTGCATCACCATCTGCAGGCAGCCAGCAGACACGGCCCTCTTCCAGCATCCTGCCATGTAAGTTCTGGGACACTTTGCATCCTCCTCCTTCCTGTTCCTCTTCCTCCTGTGTGGAGCCAGGCTGGACCAGGGCCAGTAGTCCACAGCACAAGAAAGTATTTTGAGACTTTGGCAACTGCCCCAAAAGGTTACCGAGGTGTTTGGGGTGGAGCACATGATGCATGGGACTGGGATTGGTAGGTTTGGTCAGCCTGGAGAAGAAAAGAGAAGGGAGATCTTATTGCTGTTTTCAGCTCCCTATAGGAAGGCAGAGGGAAGACGTGGAGTCTTCTCAGAGGTGTGCCATGGAGGGACAAGGGACAAGGGGGATGATTTGGGAGGGTAATCCAGCTCAGCAGAAGGAATAGTGAATTTCCATGAATATGGTCAAACACTGGAACAGAGGCCCAGAGCACCTGCAGGCTCTCCATCCTTGGAGAGAGGCAGGTCTCCACTGGCTCAGACTCTGAGTGACCTGTACTACAGGAGCTTGGGACCTGTCTTTTGGGAGCCAACATCCACAGGCTGGAGATGAGCACTGCAGAAGGGAGTGCCTTTGCCAAGAAACGGTGAAGGAAGGATTGGATTAGTGTGGTAATCAGCCTGCAAAACCTGTTGGAGCTCAAGACTGCCTTGAATCCCTGCAGCTCCCACTTACTTTGCAGATGATCGCTCCAGAGTGAAGTTTTCCCTGCTGGAACAGGGCCCTTTCTCAGGGCTGCTGCAGGTGTGGCGTGTCCCGGTGAGTCCCACCCCAGCAGCAACGCCCCTCCCTGTGCCTGGGTCCCCCATCCTGGCTGTGCTCCTGTGCCCTGGGTCCTGTGCTGCTCCACGGGTCACTGTCACTGTGATCCTGAGGGGAGAAGAGGGGACTGGGAGGACTGAGGACATCACTTCCCTTGCCTGCCCACTTTGGGCTGTCCTCACTTTCCTCCCTCAGTGCTTTCTNCTTCTCACAGCCCCCTGGGCCAACAGAGCACCCTCTCCAGCAGCAGAGTAACATTCTCATTCCCCATCCAGGGCTGCAGCTCCAGCAGGGACTATCTGGCTGTTCACGGCCCTGACAAGCTGACCTTGGAGGACTTCTGGACCCTGGTGTGGGAACAGGATGTTCACACAATCCTAACGCTTCTCCCATGGCAGGAGAAGGGGGAGGTAAGGCACTGTGCCCGCCTGTGCCATGGTACAGTGGGAATCTGTTCAGTGGAGTTGGAACTAGCAGAGCTCTCAAAACTCTTCACTGCCTCCTGAGTCCTGGGTGCAGATCCAGCTTAGCTGAAGCTGGGACCTTTCCTGTGTCCAGGTGCTCCCACAGCTTCTCATGGGAGCCAGGTTCTGTCTGCCCACCATGCCTGGACTCAGCTGCATCCGTGTGGGACCAAGGGCAGCAGCTCCTGCTCTGCCCAGCCAAGGTGTAGACACTGGCTGAGCAGATTCCAGCTCAGAGCTCTGAGCAGAGCTGCCAGGCAGCTCTGGGTTCCCAGATGAGCTGGCTGAACCTGCTGATGTTCCCAGAACTCCCTCAGGTTTTAGGTGGGAGATGAACTGACATGGAGAGATGCCAGGAGTGCTCTTGGTCCAGCCCCACCACAGACCCTGAAGACGGTGACTGATTATGACAGAGAAGCCAAATTTCAACAGGAAGCCAAATTTCTTGTTGCACACAGGTCCCAGGTGAGGTGTGCTGGCCCCTGGAAGGAGACTCACTCCGCACGAAGACGCTGACCATCCACTGTGACTCAGAGAAGCTTGTCTCGGGATGGAGATGTACCCAGCTCAAACTGAAACATGTGTGTGTCCATGGGGCTGTCCTGGCTCCCACCTCCTGGGATGGGGGTGGGTCTGTAGGGATCTGTAGGGGCTGAAAGGTCTGTGGGACTTCTCCAGGCTGCAAGAGCAGAGTGCCAGCAGTCCACAAATGCAGGAGCGAGTCTGGACTGCAACATCCAGAACTGAGTGGACACAGGACACATGGGAGAGGCCCTGGGGGCTTCCCCCACCCCTTGCTGATGGGTCATTCTGACCCCTTTGAAAAGGCCCATACAGTTCTCAGTTCCCTCTTCCAGGAGCAACTCAGGGTGCTGTGGGGAAGGAGAGCAGGCTGCCAGAGTCATCGTACCTGCAGTGTGGGTGGGGGGCAGTGCCCAGCAGAGATGTCTGGACAGCTTTACCAGGAACTGGCAGTGAGCTCAGGGAAGCCTCAGGGAGCCTAAGGATGGGAGAACTGGGGCCACTCTGCATCCAAACTTGCCCATCCCTCCCCAACATCCAAGTCAGCTCTTTGGTCTCACAGGAGAAGAAAGCAAAGGAGAGGCAGGTACAGAGGTTCCTGTACACACTTTGGAGCAGCAAGAAGCAGCCTGATGTCCAGAGCCTGGTGGAGCTGCTCGTGGCTGTCAGACGGTGCACACCCCACCGGAGGAGAGCCGGGCCTCTCCTGCTGCACTGCAGGTACCCCGGGGTACCCCTCTGTCCATGGGCAGCCTCCTGAGCTGGGAGCCACCGTACTGCACAGCTCCTTGGCATGGTACCAACAAGCCTTCCCCTCCATGCCTTGGGGGTGTGTTGGTATAGGTCCATGGGAGCCAGTGGAGATTCTCAGCCTGGGAGGTCACTGGGAGAAGACAGGGCAAACGGGGCTGGGCCAGGAGTGTGGGTGGAGCAGGCATTCCCAGGCTGAGGTGCCCAGGCCAGCCTTGGATAACTGTAGGGATACTGGAGCAGCCCTGCTATCCTCACTTGCACACAGAGAGAGCTCACAGTGCACAGTGCCCACATGGACTGGTGCCCTCTTCCAAAGAGGTTCAGCTCATCCTGGCCTGGCATCAGTGACCCCCCCTTGTCCCCTGCAGTGGTGACATGAGCCAGATGGGCACACTGATCTCCCTGGATTACCTGTTGTACCAGATGAAAGCTGAGAAAACCGTGGACATCTATGGTGTGACCCTCCAGCTGGCCAGAAGCTGCTGCCTCATGACCCCAACTCTGGTAGGTGGGAAGGAGAAGGGGTGGTGGGCAGGGTGGAGCAGAGGCTTCGTGCTGACCTGCCTGGAGCTGGCAGCATACTGCCCACTCCTGGGTGCTCCCTGCTGCCTGGGAGCCCGTCCAGCCTCAGCAGGGATTTACTTCATTGCTTCCTCCCCACCCTGTGGCTCTGCCAGCCACCAAGGGCTGAGGGCACTGACTTTTCCTGGGCAAGAGTTTTCCATCTCCTCGGTTCTGGAGTTAAGATTCCTTAAATTGCATGTGAGCTGACAGTAAGTGCAAGGCACTCTTCCCGTTGTACTCCAGGGAGTGTGGAGCACTGGTGTTGTCCTACACAGCCTGCCTGCTCACCCTTGGCTCCTGGGCATGGCTGTCAGACTGGGCACCCAGAGTCTGCTGGGTACCCCCTTGGCCAGCACCTTTCCTGGTACGTCCCCCAGAGCCCGGTGTCGCAGCTGGGGCTGCCTGTCAGGGGGACAGTGGGACACACTGGCACATTGGCAGGTGCCCTGTAAGCTGTAGCGCTGTATGACGGTGCCATTCCGTGCCAGCCCATCCTCGGCGTGCCAGTGCTCCTCGCGACACCAATGCCTTTGGACGTGCTTCAGTTGCTGCAGCTGCTGAATGAGCTGATGGACAGCCCTGGAAAAGCTTCCCACAGGGCACAGCAGAACCGGGGAAGATCTCTCCAAGGCTTCCCAGCTGCAGAGCCTCCTTCAAGAAGCTAATTACATTCTTAATTAATGTGAACCATGTGCGTGGTGAGAGCCAGAGGAGGGCAAGGCGTCCGCTGCCCCCGCTTCAGAGCCGCTTTGTGTTCCCGCAGCGCCCGGCCCTGCAGGGACACAATAACCCATAAAGGCACAGCAAGTGCCCATCAAACGCTGCTGTCCCGCTGAAGGGGGGCAGCAGAGGAGCTGCTTCCCCTCGGAGCAGTGGGGCTGCCCTCCAACCTCCTCCATCCCTGTGGGGGCTTGCCAGCACCCCTTTATGTCTGGCGGGGTCAGCCGTTGCTGTCGTGCTGAAGGCATCAGATTTTTGGGGGGGAAGCAAGGGGGAAGATGAACCTTTGATGGATATCCATGGATAACTGTCGGATATTAGGCACCAGCAGCTCCAGAGTGGTGCGTGTCCCAGGGGATGTGCTCTTGCATGTGGCAGTCAGAGTGTGCCTGGGCTGGAGTCAGCCCCGGGCTGTCACTGCAGATTTCACAATCAGACCTGACTCACTGAAAGCACGCTCTGGTGACCTGGAGCCTCAGCCATTGTGTGATCCGTGGCATTCCCGGCCCTCCGGTGAGGCTGAACCCGCCACCACGGGGAGGAGGCTCCTCGTGACTTGCGGCTCAGCCAGCGCATTAACGAGCTGTTGGGGAATGCTGTCGGGGCCCCTCTGCGAGTCCCTAATCCCCCCTGCCCACTGCCATGTGATTCCAACCCACACCATGTGCCGCCTGGCCCTGCCCTCCAGCTCTGTGCCCTGAGTACAACCCCATTTACCTTCCTCACATCTTGCCTGGCCAGTCCTGAGTGTTTGTACTCAGCCTGGTGTCATTTTGGGGCAGCTTGGCATTGGGGCAGAACCTCATCTCAAAAACACAGGGGACTTGGCACCTCTGAACCCACATTTGGACCTGATGGATCAGTTTGGTGATACTAAAAAGAGACAAACAATGCAGCTGGGCTAAACCCACACAGATTTTTCTGTATCTCTGTGAGCCTGCAAGTATCTACCCTGATCTGCTGTCAGCACCTGACTCTGGTACACTGGGACTACACCAGGTGAAACTCCTGGTCCAGAGGTCTTCCCGCATGGCCCTGAGTCACTGCCAGACCCCACACACTCCAGGTCCATGCCCTGCAGCATCACTGGAGTTGCTCTTTGCTCTTGTTTCGGATGCAAACACCACAGCACATCCAAAAGCCACTGGGGCGCTTGGAGGAAGCCCAATGAAATTGTTCCTCTCCATCTCGCATGGGACGTTCCTCTCAGCCCCATCCCGGGGGGATGAAGAAGGGGAAACAAACATGCTGTAACAGGCCTGATTCTTCCTGTCTGGGTGACTGTGGTCACACAGGACCATCATGGACTACTGGGGAGAGAAAATCCTGCTCTGCTATCAGATACTGTTCCTTAATTAGGATTTTTTAAGGCAAACTGCAAGGTTAATCTGTGACCAGGAGGTCTCTGTCAGAAACCTGACTCTGACCCCCCTTTCTCTCTTGCAGGACCAGTACATACTCCTGTACACCTGCATCCAGGACATCACTGCTCAGAACCAGCCCTAACACCACCTGGCCCTTCCTGGCACCCTTCTGCCTCCCCCTCTGCAGAGTCCTGTTCAGAGCTGGGAGCTGGTGAGAGCACCATGGGACTCCTGGCACAGAGCGAGCCCTGCAGTGAGCAGAGACCTCCCCTGGCACTGTCCCCAGTGTGTCCCATGTGGTGTGAGCTGTGATATGGAGTGTCCTGGACACACGGACAGTGTCCTGCCATGCAGCACTGCAGCTCAGTGCAGACACGGTGAGGGGCTGGGCAGGATGCTCTCCTCCCTTGGACATCTCCTGGGATTCCTGGTGCCTGGAAGGTTCTCTAGCCCCCATCACTACACACCATGGGGCTCTGCAGTGCCCCTGAGGCCCAACGTGAGCATGGAGCACCGTGGTCTGCATGTGCCTGTGGGCACTGGCGTATGGAGGTCTCAGATGTGCTGTGGCCAGAGCTGGCTTGTCTCAGCTGGTGGAATGGTCTTAGGTACAAACAATAAACAGCCCTAGGAAAGCGTGTGCTTGTAAGGGAGGCTTGGCTTTTGAGGCGTCCAGCTGATGTGAAGGCTGAGCACAGCAGCTGTCCCCAGAAGGGCAGCTGTGTCCCCAGCTGTGGGACACTGCAGTGTCCCTTGGGCACTCCAGATGCTGCAGTCCATGGCACACAGCAGCTTCTGCTCACTCTCATCTGCTCCTTCCTCTGAGGGAGCACTTCTGCAGTGAATCTCCAGCCCACCCACAGCTTCACGAGGAAGGGACACATTTTCAGATGAAGCCTGGGCTCAGAGTTGTGAACCTGTTGGCTCCCCAGCACCAAGGAACAGGGCAGAGCCACCGGGTTCAGCTGACATACTGGTAAGCAGCTGGCAGCCCCAGCAGTCCTGCTGCTCTGGGAACTGGGTTGTCCATGCAGGGGCATGGCTGCTCTGCAAGCAGGGGTGGCCATGCACGAGCTGAAATCACAAGTAGCAACTCGGTTCACTGAGCTGCAAGTGCAGGACAGGAGGAAGAGTTAAAGAGATGGCTTCAAAAGCACATTCCTGGTGTAGAAAAAGCTGTACCTGGGACCCTGTTTCCCCTTCTTCACCCCTTCCAGCAGGGTGGGGTTACAGTGCAGTCCCAATGCAGTGAGCCTCTCCCAGTGTGGCCACACTCCTGGCCACTGTTCCACGTCCTGTGGCAGCTGCCTTGCAGTGGGGTGAGGAGACATAACAGGTCTGATAAGGGCGTCCCAAGACCTGTTATAAGGAGCAGAGAGCCCCAGGGGGCGACTGAGTTGGCCACTCATCCTAATGCCCCTGTGTTTCCACAAGAAGCTTCTCCCTCTTCCAAAACGAGGATCTGCTCCCCAGAATGGGACACCCAGGGCACCTCAGCATCAGCCATCCCAGCACTGGGACGAGGCCTCTTTTGCAACTGGGTGTCCTTTTTCCCTCTCCTAAATCAGGTTTCTCTTTGGCAGTTGCTGTCCCATGCACCTCCTGCTCCCAGCACGCACCACCTGTCCCCACCACCCAGCAGAGCTGTGCAGCCCCCAGCCCAGTGTCCTGCCCGTTGTCCCCTGCAGCCACTGCCCAGGGGTGGCCACAGGCAGGGCACAGCTGGGTGGGAGCAGTCTCTCCCTGCACACAAGATACCTTCTGTACTGCAGGCAGAGCTGCTCAGTCCCATCTGCCTCTGTGTATTCCTGCTCTGCTCCCAGCTCCAAACTGCAGCATTCCTGGGCTGGGGGGAACCCAGGCAGTGCAGAGCCTTAGCCCCATAGAGGGCTGGTTTTCCTCCCACCCTGGACATGCTGTGTGTGCAGTGCTGGCTTCAGCATAGCCCAGAGCATCCCAAGTTGCCCACGGCCACCCTGACCCATCCTGACCTGCATTGTCCTGGATCCAGTTGCTGTTTGGGAATGTTTCTGTGTCAATACATCTTTGTGCCAGGGTCACCCACCCGTGTGATGTGACCTGTCACTCACTGCTCAGCCAGCACAAGTGACCATCCAGTGACTTGTTACATTGCTGTTCCTGCTGAGATGCCAACATGCCAGGGGCTCTCCAGGAGGGTGAGTGAATACTTCCAACATGAAAAGGGCCTGTGAAGCTCAGTGGATGTTCTCATGTGCACAAAAAGATTTATGATGTTGCCTTGGGAGGAGCCCAGCCCTTGCCCTTGCTCACAGGGAGCCTGATGGCTTTACGACTTTTATGTAACAGTAACTCCTAAACCACAGTGGTGCTGCAGGATGAGGGTCACGAGAGGGCAACGTTTGTTTCCACAGCCCCGTAGCCAGGCTCAGTGGGGTGGGACTGTTGGCTGCACACGAGGTGCCTGTGCTTTGCAGCAGCAGCACCTGCCCTGTGCGTCTGGGCCACCACAGGAGGACACACCAGTGCACACTGGATGTTGACATCAAGCAAGCAAGCTGCAAAATCAAACCTGGTCCAAAGAATGATGGGCCATTTGTCTGTCCAGAGTCTGGAGCTGAGAGGCCGGTGGAGTTTAGACCTGCCCAGCAGCACAGAATCTCACCAGTGCTGGGGCTTTTATCCCAAGAGCCCCCAAGAAGGAGTAGTCTCAAAGACCACGTGTCCTGCTCACACATGCACACAGCTCCATCCTCCTTAGACCTCACTGGAAACACCCCTGATGTCCAGCTTTCACCCTCCAGCTGCATCCAGCCTTAAAAAGAATTCTTGTGCTACAGGACAGCAGCCTTTCTGCCAGGACCTGTGGGTTCACTCTAACATACCCCTAGAAGAACAGTGAAAATGCTGATTCTTTCACACCAGAGACTCAACCCCATCCACTTGGAGCGCTCCTCTCACTGCTTCACCCTCAGCACAGCTGACCTGCAAAGCACATGAAGGCAGAGCTCCCTGTGTGGGAAAGAGTGAGAGAGCTGCTGGTGTGGGGAAGGGCTGGTGTCATGCCCTCAAACAGGGCAGAGGTGAACCAGACCTGGATCCAACTCCAGCATCACCCTGCTGGTGCTGCTGGACACAGCCTGTGGCTCTCCTGGCTTTGTGTGGCACAGGAATCCTGGGTGCTGAGTGCGGTAAAGTCCCCAAGGTGTGTGTAGAGATGAGGTTTAGCATCAGGCTCTTGTTCAAGGCGTGCAGTCCCCACTCAACACCAAGAAGCCTTTGTCCCTGTATGTCCCTGCACAGTTTATGATGTTAAGACACCTGATGCTCGTCTCAAAGGATTTGAAGATCTGAGGAGTGCCCTACCTGCAAAGCAGGGCCAGTCACAGTGGCAGTGAGGATGCCATGGGGAAGCACGAGCCTTGTGAGGGGCACAGAAGAAGGTTGACCAGCAGTTTTGCTCTCTAGGGCCTGGCAGCCAGTGTGTGGGACTTGTGCTGCTGGCTGCCCCCCCAGATGGGTGGGCATTGTCTCTCTTGGCTCTGCATCACCCCTCAGTAGCCCAGGGCTCTGCAGGGATGAGTCCTCCTTGCTTCCAGGATGTCCCCATAGCCCAGCCAGGACTGCCTCCTCCAAAATGGGCAGCTGCCAGGGATAAGGAGAGGCAGGAACCCTCCAGCCTCTCCTTGCTGCTTTCCCACAATCAGAGCTACCCTGTGGTGTTCCGAGTCATTATGGCTTGGGCTTTGCTCAAAGCCATAATCTGTGTGGAGAGGCTCTGGGTCTGTCTCCACAGCTGACGGCAGAGGAGGGAGCCTCAGGATGGACAGAATTGCTTTAATGGAGAGGAGCAGAACATCATCCACATAGGACAACCTGGCCACACCCTGGGCCACACTCTGACAGCAGTGACCAGGCAAGGGATGGAGTGAGTTCTGCTGGCACCTGCCCCACACCAGCTCTCGTCCCACTGGAGCTCAGCGCAGCACAGGACTGTCCATCTGCCTCAGTGGATGGGCACTGCACCAGGAACGTGCCACAGTCCCTTGGGAAAGTGCTCCTGGATCTCCTGTCTGTGCACAGAGACAGCAGTCCCAGGACAGGGCACAGGGCTGATGCCCTGCCACCCGCAGCTAGTGGCACAGAGCTGCCAGGGGCACTGGCCCTGAGACGTAAGGAAGGAAGTTAAAGCCATGGTGGGGGAGGCAGGGTGCTGTCCTCAGAGCTTCCCTAAGTCCAGGAGTGAGTGATTCCTCAGCCCTCACATCCGGCTAACAGCAGAGCCAGCAGCCAAGGTGAACCTGCAGGCATCTGAAGCTAAAGGAAGGCTTCTCCAGCAACTGTGGTGGGAGATTCTCATCTCTGGGACAGGCACAGGACAGGCATTTGTCACACCAAGTGGACAACAGGTTTTGCCCAGAGTACAGCGTGGCTGTGACAGCCACACAGTGTATGTCTGTGGCACAGCCCTCTGCTCCGTGCTTCGTGTCCTGCCTGACGGGAGGCCAAGTTGGTGATGATGATGAATTTATGACCTCCCACCCAATGCTGCAGTGGAGTCTGGAGCCGCAGATGCTTACAGAGGGTGTTGTGGGAGCTGTGGTTTGGATGAATAATTTTCCAGCCCTGCAGCTCAAGAGCCATGAAACCCAGAGGGGGAGAGAAAGACAACAGAACACAAAAACAAAACAAGCCTCTGGCTTGGGCTGCCCAGTGAGTTCTGGGCCATGCCATGTCATTCTTCATCTTTATCCTGCTCCAGATGAGCAGCATCCAGCTGCTGCCCTCTTCCATCAGTCCCTGTGCAGAGGTCAAAACACTGGAGATGAGCAAGAGTTTGCCTGTTCGGACCCCCCTTCCTACTCCCTGCTCCCCTTCCCATGGCTGCCACGGCAGGGGGTTGGTGTTGCCAAGTGACAGGGAACAGGGATAGCACCCCTCAGATCTGGGGATCCACGGCCATGGGAGCCTGATGGTGGCTGCTGGAGCACCACAGCTCCTTGATCCTTGATCCTCTACCTCAGGCTCTTCCCTGGCCCCTGCTCTCCCCAGGGCACAGAGTCCAGCTGCTCCACATCTTTGCACAACACAGTAATGGGCCCCTGCTCCCACCACAGGAAGCCCATTTCACCCTGACACGTCCCCAGCTGGACATCTCCATGAAATCGGGTGCTGGCACCAGTCATGGCATGGAATGCCCACTGCCCACCATCTCTTCCACCTGAGCTGTACCGGACCAGGAGCAGCAGGATTGCAGCTGGATGCCCCCAGGATCCCCAGCATCCTCTATCCTCAGCTGCTGGTGTCAGCCACCTCCTGGTGAGCAGAGGTGCTGGAGCCAGCACAGATTGAAGGTAGGTCTGAACTGGACGGGGAATTCACAGAATCACAGGGTTGGGAGGGACCTCTGGACATCATCCAGTCCAACTCCCCTACCAAGGCAGGATCACTTGGAGCAGGTGACATAGGAACGTGTCTAGGTGGGCTTTGAACGTCTCCAAAGGGAGAATCCACAACCTTCATGGGAAACTGTTCCAGTGCTCTGCCACCCTCAATGTGAAGAAGTTCTTCCTCATTTGAGGTGGAATTTCTTGTGTTTTAGTTTATTCCTGCAGGGACAGGTGAGTAGTACAGGAGCTGGGGGTCCCTCCTCAATACCCCTCTTGCACGTGCCAGGCTTGCTATGGCTGTGGCTCCCTGACCCAGCTGAGATGCAGGTGCTCCAAAAGAAAAGTCTTCAAGCATGTAGGATACTGGACCAGGGTTCTGGTCCACCCAACAGGTGTCCTGCCTGGCTCTGCACCTCTGTCCCTCTTCTCTGCAGGGCATGGAGCCACAGGTCTGCCCCATGGCTTTTTGCAAGCAGTGCCTCCCAGAGCAAGGGGTTAAAGTGCATCTGGAGATTGTGCTGCTCCATGCCCTGGGCATCAGGCTGGAACCATCCTTCTCTGTGTGACTTCACAGGCACCAGTCCTTCCCACTGTCAGGAAGCATGGACACCTGTCCCTGTCCTTCCCCTGCCCCAGCTGGAGCCACATGTGGGCACTGGGACCTGCTGCTTGTTTGCAGGTGTTTGCAGTTACATTTTGGAAAGCCTCTGGGAGTCCTTGCTGGGCCCAGACTCACACCAGAGCCTGACAGTGCTATTCCAGCCTTTGGATGGCCCTGATGGGAGCAGGGTCTCCAGGAACATTCCTCTGGCCCTTGGCTCTGCCCCTGACCTGGGATGGCTCCACAGGGTATGGCTGGGCTCACAGACACAGCCGAATTACCAGACTCCTGGATCCTGCTCCATCCCTGCTGGTTTGGATCACAACCTCCTCCACCCAGAACCTAAAGGATCAGCTTCAGGAGGAGCCAGGGATGGCAAGTCTGAGGAGCCTTACTCTAAAGAGAGGTCATGTCCCAGGAGTGCGTGTCCCCTTACAGAGATGTCAGATGAGAGGGGTGGGTGAATGCCATGGCACACAGGGGCCAGTCCTGGTGATGCTTACTTTTTCTCTGGTGTCCCTGTGCCCTGCCATCCTGCCTAAGGCTCTCTGCATCCTCTGCTGCCCCTGCAAGCCCTTCTGGGGGGAGGGACTCGCTGCTGTCCTTCCCAGTGTGTGGCACTGCGTTGGTCCCTGCTGGAACCTTGGCAGAGGAACACAGCCAGCATCAGCCAGGTCTGCAGTATGGACTGGCTGTCTTTGGAGATCAACAGCCAGACTGCATCCTACTGGGTTGATCCAGAATCCTATAAAATCTGGAAGGAAATAAAAAGAGGGCAAAATCAGTTGTCCCATGGGAGCAGGGCAGGAGACACATTTGTGGTTTGTTCCAGGGGCCCTGTGTCAGGCCCATGCTGAGGACAAACAGCCTCCAGCACTTTGACTCAGCTGGCAATGCCAGTTTTCCAGCTCAGGAAGGACCTCAGCTGGGTGTCCAGAGCACTGGCATCACCTCTGGAGGAGCAACATCACCTCCCTCAACTCTGCAGGGAGAGCACTGCTGAGGGACAAAGTCAAGGTCCATAAGTTATTGCATCAGAGATCTTCTGGCTCTGCAGGAGGGGACATCAGTGCTGGTCATGGGGGTGTTGCTGCAGCCCTGCCCCAGCTGTAGCTCCTCAGCAACTCTGTCAGCTTCTGAATGCCACCAGCTCCAGAAAGCCTTGCCAGGCACAATCCTCAGGCCAAAGGCTGTTTGGCCTCTCATTTCTGGCCCACAGAGAGGATCTGGCCAGCGCTGGTACACAAAGTCCTGGCTCTCCTCAGGTGCAAGGCTGCAATGCAGAGTCAGACCCCCTCAGAGCACGTGCTGGTGTGAGGAATGCAGCCCACTCCCACCACCCCTGGCCCCTCTGTGCCCCTGGCCAGCTGAGCCCATGGCTATGCTTGCAGCTCACAAGAACTGGACCTTGTTCTCCCACTTAGACTGTATTCTAAATTTCCCCAAGGGTTTTTAAAATTCCTGCTTTTAAGCAAGCTGTG
Organism: Falcunculus frontatus; assembly: GCA_013398115.1. Classification (NCBI taxonomy): domain Eukaryota; kingdom Metazoa; phylum Chordata; class Aves; order Passeriformes; genus Falcunculus; species Falcunculus frontatus. Next base: position 737,270 of record VZRV01004141.1, on the reverse strand, counting down.
GGAAGACCTGTTAATGTGGAGGCAGGGGGAGAAACATCACCTGGGATGCCACCTGAGCTCAGGAATCACGCTCAGCCAAATCCCCAGCGTTTGGTCCCAAGAGTGTCAGCAGAAGGGGGGTGCCGGGGCCCTGCAGGGAGCCGAGGGGTGGCTGTGGAGCAGCGCTCTCCTTCCTCCTCTCCCAGACCTCAGCCTGCCGCTAGAGGACAACACAAACACGGCTGAGCCTGCAGGGAAACATCCACTCCCCTCCACAGCCGTGAGCTGCATCGGGAGCTCCGGTGCCTTTGGTAATGGCACGGCCCACGCTGCTCCCACTGAACTGGCTGGAAAGTGACACCTCCATCCCTGAGGGACTTGTTCAGAAATTCCAGGTTTACCATGGAAATGTCGAAGCTCTCTGGTCCAAGCAACTTGGTGTCCAGACTCTTAGTTTTGCCAGGAGCCGGGTGACACGCTGGAATAAGTGACACTTTGAATATTGACAGGTGTTATAAGATCTCAGAGAAATGAGATATGGATATGAACCACCACAGCCGGCCTGGAATAAAAAGCAAACAGAAAAGTCAAAGTGAGGCACATGGAGAAAAGCTCTCCAACGTCAGGACATGCTGCTCCAAAAACAATGTGAAAATTGCAGTCAGTACCTTCATGAGGAAATACCTCTGCTTCAGCTGAATGGTTGTTTTCAATAGGAACCTCTCCAGTGGGATTTTTTGCAAGAACTCTATTAATAGCGTGATCAGCCAGAGCCTTGGGTTCCCAAGGACAATTCACTGAGCAAGAAATTGTGAAGAGATGGTGATGTGGTTGGTGTCAGCTGCTGAGGCTGGAGGGAGAGGAACAGGAATCACAGGTAAGAGCCACTGCTGCTCCAGGAGTAATAGGCCTGCCACTTTCTCCAGACTGACTTCAGATTCCTGGCTGCTGTCAGAGCATGTCCAGCCATTTCGGGCCCTGCTAACGGGTCCCGTGTCGGAGCTGGAAGGGAAGTGTGCTGAGGGGACTCATCTCTCTGAGGAGGGCTCCCTGCCTCCCCACCAAGCAATGTTTTACATTTGGAGCTGTCAAAAGACATTATGAATGTTTAATTAATGACATCTCCAGCACTGTTCACGATGGAAGCAGCTTAATTCCAATTAAACCAGTTCCTGCTCCTAGACCAAAATCCTCTCACTCCTCTGCACTCAGTGATGATCTTTCCATGACTGCAGCAGCCACAGGGAGTCCTGAAACCGTGGGATCTGAATGCACTTTGCAAGTGGAGCAGTTTCGGATCCAGCATCACCCCGGCCAGGAGCCCTCAGCCAGAGTCTGTGCATCAGCCCCGAACCCTGAACTCCATCTTGAGCACTTTTTGGGGGGAGGAGATGCCCGCTCTGACTCCCAGGCCTCAAGGCACCCTGGGCCTGGGTGAGCTGGAGCTATTTAAGTCTCCCACTGCACCGGTTCACCTTCCTGACCCCAGATAACTCTTCCACCTCTTTTATCCTGCAATCGTGGGGATATCAACCAGGAAACTCTTCTGCCGGAAGGAAAGGCTCATTCAGAGGAAGCAGGGATGTGAAAGCATCTCCCAGTCTGTGCTTTGGCCACATGGCACTTTGCCATAGCATGGTTACAGTGGGAGGGCTGACTTTGTGGGTGCACTTTGCAGCCACCCAAACCCGGGCCCTTCTTTCTCTGCCTCATTCACCTCCTCCATTCATGGCTGTCGGGGAGGCAGAGGGAGGAACAAACCGGGACTCCAGATCCACTTAAAGCCCATGGACAGCTGTCTGCCTTCCGTGTGAGACCCGTGTTCAGCTGCTGTCCCTGTTACAGACAGGATGCTTGGCTCTGTAGAGAGAGACTTGATGTGGTTCAAGCTGTGGGGCCAGGCTCACCCCATCCCTCAAACCACTGCCATAGGACGACAGCAGCCACCCCATCTGAGGGCATCGCAGCGACACTGAGCAGCCAGTGGCCGTCATGAGAGAGGACACGGAGCTGTCCTTTGCAGCCTTCTCCTGTTGCAGGTCAGCACCCTTTGCTAAGCAGGTGTTTCTGCTGCCCCAGAACTCGGTCGCTCCTTGATACAGAATCCTGTTCTGATGCACATCTCTCATGTTCTAGGACACTATGAGGCCCTGGGCTGGCTGAAGCAGCACCCCCTGCTAAGCCAGACCATGGAACAGGGCCAGCTGCCATGGCTTCAAGCCCCCACTCGGTGGACTCCTCTACTTTGGCCACTTTACCCAGGGTTAGAAAGAGCTCTTGAAACAACCCAGCCCCCTACTTCTGGCATCAGTGCTGGGCAGCTCCTGCAAACGCAGGTCAAGCGTGCCCTTGATCTGGGCAAAACTGTAACAACAGCACCCTGTCCATCCCCCTGCGTGTCCCCCCAGCCCCTGCCCGATGTGAGGGGAGAGCAGCAGGGCTGCTGGCGAGCGAGGGCGGGAGCTCGGGACAGACAGACAGACAGTCTTGGGCATGGTCACTCCCAGCATAGAGCTTGTCCTGAGCTCCTCAGTCCCTTCTCCCCAGCTGCACCCTGACTTTCCAGCCACAGCTGAGTTCAGCAGCCAGCACAGACACAGAGTCCTTTATCTGGGGTTATGTTTCAGCGTCCCAAAGTCTGGAGCCCTTGAAGTGCCGGTTGGGTACTCCTGCCTCACTACTTACACTCCTCTGCCCTGTCGGAGCCAGCTCTGCCTTCCCCTGCCCTGCTATCTCACAAAAACATGGTTACAAAACAAGCCTGGGTCCTGGAGCTATGAACAGGTCTTTATTTGTTGAGGTTTCTTTTGTTGGTTTTTTTTTTTTCCCCTTTCTTCCCTTTGAATGAAATTCCTGCCAGCTCTAAGAGAGAGAGGGAAAGAGTAGAAAGTTTAACTCCTCCCATTGGAGTGTCTCACGCCCCTGCCCAGCCCTTGAAACCCAATAACCAAGATCATTCAGCAATGCCTTCCCTTGCCTGGCTGCATCCTCCCCACACCGGGACCTGCCGGGGATCCCGTGCCCGCTGCGTGCCAGGCGCCGGCCCCGCTCCGCTGCGCCCCGCCGAGCCCCGCAGCCTGCCGGCGGCACCGCGCCCCGGCCCCGCAGCCAGGGCGAGGATGGACACGCTCCTCTTCTGGGGTATTCTCCTGGCGTCCTCTGCCCGCGGCCGGGCTGTGCCTGTGGAGCCAGGTGCTGCGCCCTCCTGCCCGCCCCAGTGCCACTGCGAGCAGGATGGCATCGTGCTCTCGGTGGATTGCTCCGAGCTGGGGCTTTCGGAGGTCCCCACCAACCTGAGCCCTCTCACCGCTTACCTGTAAGTACAACCCTCGCTGCTTCTTTTGCAATGCTTTCCCTGGACCCCTTCAACAGCTGCAGCTTTCCTCCGGCTTGGAAGTTTGTGCCACATATTCCCGAAATTAAATTTCCTGTGGAAATTAGAAACCAAGCAAAATAACAACAAAAAAGGCAGCTCTTTGGGCAGGACCTGCCAAGCTCCCCTCCTCCCGCGCCCCTCTGCGAGCGCTGTTTATACTGCGATGTTCTGCTTTGCTCCGTGATTGCGGCGGACCAGGGGAACTGACTTGCTGGGTCGATTTTGATTGTCTGAGCACAAAATGGAGTATTTTTACACAGCAATTAGTGCAAACTGCTCTGGGATCCTTCTGCCAAGCATTTCAATAGCTGCAATAACTCAGGGCTTTGCGGGGTTCGGATTGTGCTGGCCACCAGCAGTGTCCGAGTTGCCTTTTTAAAAAGAGTATTGAAGTCTTGTAAGAGGTCTGGTAGGGTGGTAGGTCTTGTGTTTTGATTATTTATGTATTAATTTTATTTAAAATTCTTGATTATCTGAATGTTTCATACCCCTTCTGATGTTAATCCCTCAAAGGGTTAATTGACAGCGACTGGTGCGTTCATTTCTAGCCCCCGAGGTGGTCTCGGTGCCATCATACTGGTGATGACTGAGGATCCTGATAAACGACTGTGGAAAAATCTCAGGCTTTAACCAGGAGAGGAAACATCTCTCACAGGGAGACAAGTTATCCCTGCGGAAGATGCTTCCTGGATTTATAGGCAGCGCTGCAGCCACGAGCTACAGCTGTTCGGCAGACAGGCTGGGAAGGACCGTGGCATTCCCAGCTCGGAATGCAGCCAGGGCACTGCCAAGGGAAGCTGTGTGTGCCGCAGTCATCACGGACCACTGATACCCCGGACAGTGCTGGGGGTGTTCCTGTTGTGCTCACTCGTGTCTGGCAGTGACACACAGACCATGGTGTTGGTTTTCTGCCGTTCCTGGACTGTGCTGAGATGCAGGTGCTCAGCTGTCAGAGCCAAGCACCCAAACGCGTTCAGGAAGGGCTTTTCACAGCCAGGTGGGAGCTGCCACAGCTGGCTAAGGCTTCTCTGCTCCTCCCGCTCGCCTGAGGAGCACGGTCTTGTGCCAGCCACTGAATGGCCAGAGCTGTACCGGGTTAGCTGGGAGAGAAATAAGACAGGAAGAACGATGCTCACCGGAGACCATGAAAGATGAGAGAAATGTGCAATGCAGGCTGTATTTCCCCTGGGAGAGGGAACCACTCGTTACACGAGGTGTGACTGCATAGAACTGTCCCTGGGGCTTGGTTTGGAACCGGCTGCCCACGAGTGAAAAGTCACTGGAGCTGGGAGCTCCCACTGGATGTGGGAGGCTGCAGAACAGTGCAGCACTGATGCTTCTGTGGGGACAAGGGGCAGCCCCATCAGGCACCCACTTCACCCTCAGGTGTCACAGGATGGGGCACCCGCTGCTCCCACTCCACAGAGAAGACGCTGCATGTCATCCCCGCAGCGCTGTCCCTTGGGCTGGGAGCCGCACAGCTGCCCGCATGAACCCAGGGATATTTCGGTGTTCCTGGCGCTCAGTGCCACGTTTACCCTGGCCACGGTGGTTGGAGCAGGGACATAGAGCTCTGGGACACGGATCCCTGTGCGTGGACCCCAGCGGGTGGATGCTTGGAGGTGCTCCCGGCCCGGTGCGGGTGCGGCCGGTGACTGCTGCGGCTGCTGGCATAGCCCTGGATTCCACTGAGGCTGGCTCCTCGGGACAGCCCTGCGGCATCCAGCACTTCGGGATGGTGCTGGTGCGTGGCCTTGGCCGCGGCCCCTCTCCCTGTGTCTGTACCGGCCCCGCTCCCCCGTGGCTGTACCGGCCCCGCGGCCCCTGTGTCTGTACCGGCCCCGCTCCCCTGTGTCTGTACCGGCCCCGCTCCCTGTGTCTGTACCGGCCCCAATCCCCCTGTGTCTGTACCGGCCCCGCTCCCTGTGTCTGTACCGGCCCCGCTGCCCCTGGGCCGCTCCCCGTGGGCTCACACGGTGGCGCCAGTGACAGTCCTTTGCACGGGCAGAGCCCCCTCTCTCCAGCGCAGGTCGCTCAGGGCACGCCCGGCTCGGGGGACCCTCGGGCTGCGCCGTGCTGGAGGGGGCCTCGGTGTTCCTCCCTCCCTCTTTCGGGAAAACCAACCCATTCGGTGCTTCTCCCTTAAACCCTGCCAGGGAGAGGACCGAGCAGATGTGATGGAGGTAGGAAGTCAGGACGAGCTGGGAATGACTGGAGGAGGACAGGAGAGCTGGGTTTTCTCCCTGCTTCTGTCACTACTGTTAGCAAGTTATGTGAGGTTAGATTCTCAGGTGCAGCCAGGGCTGGTTTGTCAAAGCCAATCAGCATAAATTTAGTAGANCCAATCCCCCTGTGTCTGTACCGGCCCCAATCCCCGTGTCTGTACCGGCCCCGCTCCCTGTGTCTGTACCGGCCCCAATCCCCGTGTCTGTACCGGCCCCGCTGCCCCTGGGCCGCTCCCCGTGGGCTCACACGGTGGCGCCAGTGACAGTCCTTTGCACGGGCAGAGCCCCCTCTCTCCAGCGCAGGTCGCTCAGGGCACGCCCGGCTCGGGGGACCCTCGGGCTGCGCCGTGCTGGAGAGGGCCTCGGTGTTCCTCCCTCCCTCTTTCGGGAAAACCAACCCATTCGGTGCTTCTCCCTTAAACCCTGCCAGGGAGAGGACCGAGCAGATGTGATGGAGGTAGGAAGTCAGGACGAGCTGGGAATGACTGGAGGAGGACAGGAGAGCTGGGTTTTCTCCCTGCTTCTGTCACTACTGTTAGCAAGTTATGTGAGGTTAGATTCTCAGGTGCAGCCAGGGCTGGTTTGTCAAAGCCAATCAGCATAAATTTAGTAGAAAGCATGGATATTGGAGTGAGATCTAAGTTCTTCATGGAAATACAGGCTTAAACTCCACATTCAAATATGTAAAGAAATGCTGGATTCCTTTGGAGAGCTATAAGGGCTGAAGAGAGCACCCTGGAATGGCAGCAGGAGCTTGGAGCTGGTGGGCAGCTGCTCGTAAAACTTTCCAGCTTCTTTACTCCATGCCCTATCTTCTCAGCAAGTCACTGGCACTGCGGAGAGCAGGACTTCCTCCGGAGCAAAATAAAGGATCTTTGTAATCACCTCTGATTAGACACTGCCTCACCACTAATGAGCTGATGTCCATGCCCCATCCTGACTGTGCTGCACCTCCACCGTGCCTGTCTCTCTGCAAGGATCCTGTCCTTGCTTCCTCCTGCACCTCTCTGAACTTGACCCTGATCCCACCCATCCAAAGCCAATTGTTTTCAGTGGAGACATCACTGGTGAAATTGCAGCTATGGTCAAAGAGAGGGGAAAGATTTCCCCTTTAGCTGATGGGACAGTGACAGTCCTGTGTCACACACCACACCTCTGTCTCTCAGTGTGTGTCAGAGAGTTGACCTGGGGTTGCAGCAGAGGTGGCTGGAGCTCCTGGGGACTCCCTGGAAAGGACAGCACAAGCTGGGGGTGCAGGAGAGTGGAGCTGCATACGGGAAGATTCCTCTGCAGCAGAGAGGCGACTGCACAAAGGGGCTCAGAGGAGGATGGGGAAATGGGAAAAGCTGCTTGGTGCTTAAAATATTATCTTAGCTGTGATCCCTGGCACCACTGCACACCCTGCATGTGAGCCACTGGAGCAGCCCCACCTCAGATTCCCCAGGGTAAATGTTGCATCACCTGGGCTGGTGCAGTTCCATCCCCAGCTGTCCCCACGGCCATCACTGGGAAGATGCCCGTAGTTGGGTGCAGGTGCTCAGTGCAGTCCCCTGCCCTAGGATGGCATCCTGAGCCCCTCAACCCCATGTATCTGGCTACCAGCCCCTGCAAGGGGGACAGGTGGCCATTCTGGGGGTGAAGGGATGCTCTCATTTTGCCGAGGCTGCTCCTCTTTCACAAAAAAAAAAAAAGACACCACGTTGCTTGTGCCTGCCAGGCCCCTCCTAGGGAGGTGCTGGCCTGTCCAGCTGTCGCTCGCCGGAAAGGAATGGAGTCTGTCTCAGCAGAGGACACCTTGGGATGGAAAGGCAGCAGCAGCCATGCCATGGCCACGTGTGGATGTCAGCTGGCCAGGGAGCACAGCCAGCCCCACACCCTGCACAGGTAGAGGGACGGGATGCATCTCGCTGTGCCTTATCCCCAGCCTGGACTAAGCGTACATGGGGAGGGACTGGAAGGATTGCCCAGACATCCTAGGCTGGAAGACACCTCTGGAGGTCTCTTATCCACATTCAAACAGGTCTATCTTGTGAGGCTGCTCAGGATGCTGTCCAATAGCTAAACCTTCTGGATAATCTTAGTAGTACCTCTAAGATTCCCTCACCTTTTCCCCATTATTTACTATCCCATTTTTCCTAATATCTAATTGCAATTTCCTGTGGTTCCTCTTGTGCCCATCACTTCTCATCCTTCCCCTGCACAACTCCAAGGAGACGTTGGCTCCAGCTTCTCTACACCCTTCCAGTCAATAGTTAAAAGAGCAGAACACTCCTCCATTCCTCCTTTTCTTGTGAAGACTGATTGAACCTACTGGTGTGAGTGGTGTGTGGGACACAGGCAGGGTGGGGAGCACTGCCCTGTGGGAGAGATGGAGATGCTGCAGAGGAAGGGATGAGGATGAAGGACACAAACCTGGAGGGTGCAAGACACCAATGGCACCATGGCTCAAAGCTGAGCTGGGGGAGCCATCCCCCACTTCCCAAGGGTCTCAGGTCTCCCCAGCCTCATGGGGGGCCAGGCAGTTCTGCTGCTCTGTGCCCCATCCCCAGAAACTCTGGTGCCTGCTGTGTTCTTGTCCCAGGCCATGGGGCCAGGCACAGGCCACTGCCTGCAGGGCTGTTCTCTGTCCTGGGAAACCAGCACAGACCTGGGGCAGGACACAACTGATGAGGCTGCCAGGCTGCTGCTGTCACAGCAGGGTCTGGGGAGAGGGAAAAGCAGCAGATCCTGGCTGCCCCCAGGTATCACCAGGCATCTTGTGAGGCTTCTCGTTCCCCACACTGTTTCCTTTGAGGTGAATGGGACCAGGAGCCTTCAGGGCTGTTCTCACCTTGCAGAGACATTTTGAGACACTGCCTGGAATTTAGCATCCCACTGGGAGTCTGGGGTCCTGCATCACCCACTCTCCTCTGAGCTACCCCCTGGAACCAGGTACCACACAGACCCTGACAGGGAGACAGGGATGCTTTGAAGCTGAGCAGACATCTCCCAGGTGACACAGTGCTGGATCCAGCATAGGGCAGAGTGAGGGAAAGACGCCTTTTTCTTGATATTTGCATTTTCTAAAGACCCACAGAACGGCAGGTAGCTGAGGCAGCAGCTTTGGAGGCTCAGTACATAGCTGGTGCCCGGAGCAAGTCAAGCAGCAGGGCTGAAGGCAGCTCCCCTCAGCCCAAATCCCTCCCCGTGTGCCAACATCTGCCCCCTGCAGCCCCCACTGTGGGAAGGACCACAACCCCCCCGATGGGGAGCACCCCAAGAGCTGCCAGAGGAGCTGGGACACCGGGAGGGGAGCAGGGGGACAGGACAGGTGGCTGCCCTCGAGAAGCCTGGGCAGGCAGGACAGCTGTGGGGAGGTGTTGGGGCTGAAGTGGTGACTAGGCTTCCAAGGAGCTGGGGTTTCCTGCAGGGGTGACAGGGACCCCTGTGTGCCTTTGGGACAGTCACACACCCTGGGGAGAAAGAGGGAGCAGCCAAAAATGCAGAGAGCACAAAATCCCAATGCAAAGCCTAAATTAGGTCCTTCCTGGGGCCAGTGCTGCTCTCCTGCCCCAGGTGATGTTGCACAGACCAGTGAGTCCCCATCCTGTGCCTGATGCTTGTCCAGTGCCGGGGCCCATCCACAGCTTCTCCCTCATGCCATGGTCACCACCGGAGCCCCAGCATTGCACCAGGACCCCTCCAAACACACCACAAAGGTGCAGACTCACTCCCAGACCCTTCACTTCTCGAGCCACGACAGAGCCCAGTGGCCAGCAGACTAAGGGCTGCTCTCTGCTTGAGCTTCTTTTCTGCTGGCAGACCAACAGGAAGTGCCATTCCTGCCCTGTACAGTCCAAAGTCCACAGTCTCATCCTCGGGAATGCCCAGAATGCCTGGGAGAAGGGCAGCCAAAGCAGGAGCAGCGGGAGACGTTTATGGGCTTGGGGTCATCGATGAGGGAGATAAAGCTGGTGAGAAGCACTTGGAGAGCTGGGCTCTGCACACTGCAGTGGAATCACAGGTTTAGAGTCACCATTTATCAGCTTTGAGGAAATTTTTTTGTTCCACACTTCAAATATCAGGGCTAACAAGGGTTTCCCACTGTCAGGGATTTGGGTTCCTTCAAAGGGACTCTACAAAGTCCATCTGCTGACTCCATACAGGCACTTCACATGGACACAGGTGTGCTCTGTGTCCTTACTGCATCCTTGCCAGCAGGATTTCAAAGATTTTAAGAGAAGGCCACCTGGGTTCAACTCCAACTGCCCAGCACCTCAATTACAACCTCAGGGTCTCCTGTGGCTGACAGTGGCTTTTTGCTGGTGTGGTGCTATGAAGGCCCCAGGGGGGAACATCTCCCAGCACTCATGGATGACGACACTTTGGAATACCTGAATGGGCTGGTCCAAAGCAGGACCTGCCCGAGCCCCAGATTTCAGCTACTGGCACCGAATCCAACACAGACTCTGGCTGGTGTTTCCCTCCGGAGCAGGCAGATGAGCACTAACCAGAAATGGTGTAAATCCTGCCCTGTACTCCCCAGCCTGCAAGGAGGATAAAACCAAACAGAGAAAATCTGGGATCAGGCACAGCTTGAAGAGTGGCTTGTGAGAGAAACTGGAAAGCAACAAGGAGACAGCACAGCTCCTCAGCAAGTGTTTCTAAATGGCCTTTTGTGTCCCCTGGGCAAGGTGGAACTCCCAGCCCAGCAGAGAGCTGAAATGTCATGGTCCCTTGGCCCACAGCAGTGCTCAGTGGGCCTTCATCCCTGCCGTGAGGATGAGGAGCATGATTCTGCAGATGCTTCATGGTTGTGTGTCTGGACTCGAGGCTCAGGGCAGAGCAGGGGGAAGACACCAAACTCCACAGCAAGCAGACAAAATAGTGGTGAGGGAGGGAGTGAGGGATGGGTGGGAGTGCTCAGAGCAAAGCCAGAATTGCAGGGCTATCAATCACAGAGCCACAGAATAGTTTGGGTTGGAAGGCACCTTAAAGATCATCTCATTCCACCTTCCACTATCTCAGGTTGCTTAGAGCTCTGTCCAGCCTGGTCTGGGACACTTCCATGGATGGGACAGCCACAGCTCCTCTGGGCAACCTGTGCCAGGGCCTCGCCATCCTCACAAAAAGAATTTCTTATGAACATCTAATCTAATCCTGCCATCTGTCTGTGGGAAGCCATTCCCCCTTATCCTGTCCCTATCTGCCCATGTGAAAAGCTGCTCTCCCTCTTTCCTTTAAGCCCCTTTAGGCACTGGAAGGGGCTCTAAGGTCTCCTCAGAGCCTTCTCTTCTCCAGGCTTAGCCTCAGATCTCTCAGCCTGCCTTAATAGTGAGGTCAGTCCTAGAGCTGCCTGAAGAGCATGTTTGGTGGGATGGTTTTCCAAGCAATATCTCATTTAATTGAAAAGGAAAAGCTTAATGAAAATGGACAGTGTTCATGGGACTGTAAATGGTAGAAATGTAGTAACAAGTTCAGTCAGGAGAGCTTATTTCAGTGTTTTCACTTCATGGTGTCTTTCTAAAAAAAAGTTTCCATTTTACATATTTTCACCTGCTGGTGCTACATTTACCCATAGGTGATTTAATATTCACACTGCAGGGCTTCAAGACTACCAGAGCAAAGCATTTTGCTGTTTTTAAGACACAGTATATTTTTGTTCTATACTAAATATCGACATGCTAGCTCTTTGTTCTAGGTTCAAGGGAAAGGAAGTTCAGAAGTCTCTGAATTTCCAGTGAGGTTCATGACATCTCTTCCACTTTTCCTCCTGCTGCATCATCTCCCAGGCCCCTTCATAGGCTCTGCTCCCTTTCTGCTCTTGATGTCATGAGGTGGAAGCACTTTGGGTCCAGCAGTGTTCACTTCACTTGGCTGCTGTTTTCCCAGTGTGGATACTGCTGGGATTAGTGAGATGCTGTGCTCTCTGGAGGAAATGGTCCATGAAGGAGGGTTGCATCCCTCAAGTCCTCCCAGCCACAGCAGGCAGTGCTGCAGTGACAACGCAGAGGGCTGTGCCTACAGTCCCATCACGGCTGAGACCTCCCCAGGATCTCAGCCCAAAAGGAAAGTGGCATCTCTTGCAGGGCCATTGGTAACAGGTATCTGGATGTGAGCAGGTGTCTGATTCTTGGTGGGGCACTTTCAGAGTACCACAGCACCACGGACTCCTCTGAGCTGGAAGGGACCCACAAGACTCGTTGAATTCGACTCCTGCATGAGGGGGGAAGCAGGAGGGGAGGTGCAGGATCTGCCCCATCCCAAAGGCACCAGCTGATGCCCAGATCGCTCTGCAGGAGAGGCAGCAGCCAAACCTTTGCTGCACTGGCTGCACTCCTGGCAGCGAGCGCTGCGCTGCCCGGCAGAGCGGAGCAGGTGTACGGATGGGGAGCCCGGGGGGAAGGCAGCACAGTCGGAGCCACTGCGCACAGAGCTGGGGCTGTGCCGGGGACGGACAGCCGTGCGGGACTGCCAGCACGCCTCCTCCCTCCTCTTTCCCTCTGCAAACTGCTCTCGGGACAGCCCGGCTGGGACTGCAGGAGTCGCTCCGCTCGTGCTTTGGGGGATGCCGCACTCCCGTCCGCTCTGTCGAGGCGCGGGCGGCGGGCGCTGCTCCTTCCCACGGGCAGCGCCGTGCCCGGAGCCCGGCCGGAGGGACGGAGGGAGCTGATGCCCGCCCGCCCCAAGCCCTGGGCTCCAGCCCCGCAGGCGGGGCCCCGCTCGGCCCCGTCCCGCTTTTCCTCCCCACCGCTCCCGGAGCCGCGGCGGAGCCCCGCGTTCTGCAGCGTCCTTGCACCGCAAAGCCCCGCTCCCCCCTCCGCTCCCTGCCCGCCCCCCGGGCTAAGCAATATGCCACAGCCTCCCCTCTCTCCCGCCCTTTCTTGAAGAATAAGCTCATAAATCTGCCTGGGGCAACGAAAACACTGAGCTCATGGCCCTTAGATGTGTGTGGGAGGAGCTCTCGCTGGCGATTAAAGGAGTTTAAGGTTTGCTTTGAAAAGCTCTTTGATTCTGATAGGGGCTCTGGTGCCAAAAGGCAGCGATGGGGCTGCAAATGCCTCTCCCCCTCTGCACCTGCCTGGGTCAGGGAGCAGCAGCAGGGTGGGGGAGGGAAGGGGAAGCGCGGCGCTCCCAGCGCTCTGCAGTGGGAGCTGAGGGACCCGGGTCACCCCTCTGCCAACAGCCGGGCAGTGGCTGCTGCTGCCCTGGAGACCAGACACTCCAGCCGGGATGTCAGAGTGCCTCCACGCCTGTGGAACACGCTGCTCCCCCAGATCCTTCTTCCTCCGAGGAGCTGGGTTGGTTCTCAGGTACGGGGTCCTGACTGTGTGACAAGGACACAAGGGAGAGGAGCGGAGGTCAGGACAGGGATCACCAAGCAGCGCTCTGAAAAGCAGTGGGAAGGGATAGGGCAGGGTTGTCAGGGCCGGGAGGAGCCTGGGGTCTTGGAGAATGAATTGAGTTCAGTAGGAACAGAAAAGAGATCAGAAATGGTGTTCATGAGGAACAGCAGGACCAAGCACAAGCATCGTGTTGCAGCCCAGTCAAAACAGAGCCAGGCTCCAGCCCGTGTGGAGGCGGGAGCTGTGCCAGAATGGAGAGCAAAGGGAGCATTTAGGAAAGCTCAGGTGGTGCCTCCAGTCCTGCAGGGATGTATCAAGGACCCAAAAAGGGCTAATGTAAAACCATTCCCAGATGCACCGGCCCAGGCTTCGCTGGCAGTGATGAAGGAGGGCAGCTCCCAGTCTCCTCCCCTGCACGGATGACAAGTCTCTCAAGCTATCCTCAGCTCTCTGTCTCCCTTTGCCTTGTTTGCAGGCCTTCCTCTAGCTGTTTAGAGCTCTTTGAAGGATTTGCAAATGAAAAGCAGTCCCCACGGGAGTGGAGCGAGTAGAACACACCTGTAAGGGCAGGACATGCTCAAGGGACATGCAGTCTCTTTTTGTGAGCAGCCACAGGTCCCACTACAAAGAGAGCCCGGGAGACAGGATGGTTTCCAGTACTGAACAACCCCGTGGGGCACCAATTAGGAGCATTCCCTTTGTTCAAAGGGAAGGTGAAGCCCCAGCACCACGTGTCGTCCCATCAGATGTGCCACGGGGGGAACCGCGGGGGGGAAGGGGAGCAGAAATGTGGCCTCCTCTGCCAAGGATGGAGGGGGAGACCAGGAGACCAGGAGTGTGCGGGCATGGGGGGTGCTGGGAGGGTGCCCCACACACAGGGTGAAAGGCTTTGAAATGTGACACTGAGCCCTGAACACCACCAGCCCCTGGGACGTTCCCCCTGGCCTGTGCCACCTCCCGGGCATGGAGCAATGGGTGCTGCTGGGAGTGTGATGTGTGGCCAACATCAGGGATCTCAGGGACCTGCAGGATCAGAGGGCACAAGCCACCTTCCCAAGGATGTTAGCTGATGTGGGGATGGCTCTGGGTATAATTGCATCTTGAAACTTCAAGAGAATTCACAGTTGTGGGCACTTCTTAACCTCAGTAAAGCAAACGTTCATCTTTGCATGAAACCTGCAGGAAAGACATTTGCACCTTTAGATAGAAATTCATCTTCTGTCTTTCCCAGAGAACACAAGAAAAAATTCTGGTTGCAGGAAACAATCTCTGCAGTTCTGCTTTATCCCTGGTTCTGCATCCTGGAAAGTGTCGCCAGCAGCCCCTCAGCACCTGGGGGCTGAGAAAGGAAATGGCCACGTGAGCGTTTCATTTGTAGAATCACAGAGTCCCAGAATGGTTTGGGTTGGAAAGGACCTGAAAGCTCATCCCATTCCACCCCCTGCCATGGGCAGGGACACCTTCTACTGTCCCAGGTTGCTCCAAGCCCTGTCCAGCCTGGCCTTGGGCACTGCCAGGGATCCAGGGGCAGCCACAGCTACTCGGGGCAACCTGGGCCAGGGCCTCATCACCCTCACAGGGAGAATTTCTTCCCAATATCCCATCTATTCCTGCCCTCTGGCAGTGGGAAGCCATTCCCTGTGTCCTGGCTCTCCAGGCCCTTGTCCAGAGTTCCTCTCCAGTTCTCCTGGAGCCCCTTTAGGCTCCAGGGCTCTAAGGCCTCCCTGGAGCTTTCTCCAGGATGAATACCCCCAGCTCTCCCAGCCTGGCTCCAGAGCAGAGGGGCTCCAGCCCTCTGACCAGCTGAGAGGTCTCCTCTGGGCTCGTTGCATTTGGTGACTCCCCAGGCAGCACTGAGACATCCTGGCTGAGGACACGAACCTGCACTTGTGTGCTGCTCAGCTCACTGCTCCCGAGGGAAGAGTGAGATGCAGATCCATGGGGCTGCACTCTCTGGCTTTCTTCTCCCTGGACACAGGGCCATGGCAGTGGTCAGATATTGTCCCAAGCTGTTGTCCCAGATGTTGTCCCAAGGCCCTGTTCCAAAACTGGAAGGTCGCCTCATGTACCAAAGGCCAGAGATGCACCTTTAGGGTCAGGTGTGTGGTATTGGCAGAACCAAAGGCACCACAACCAGGACAGGACCTTGATTACAGGTGCGGGTGAGGTTTGTACTGCTGCACTCATTTCTTGTGGCAATGTGTTCCACAGATTAATGAGGTCCTGTGGCACGGAGTGGTTTTACGTGTGCCCTAGAAACACCATGTGGGGCTTTCTAGAGCATGGAGCAGCCTTTCTATGCATGCTGGCTGTAACTTCTCTTCCGCTCAGGGCCAAGCAGCAGGTTCCTGTGCTGCAGGTTGTGTTTGCAGCTGCGTCCTGTGCAGGGAAGTGCCTGCCAGTTCAGGTATTGTTGTGCTTTCATGTGGTGTAAGACAGCAGAAGATTTATTAGTGACAAAAGCATGAATGCTGGAAGCCGTGATTTATTGAAGAAGGGGGAGAGGAAACGTGTTGCAGCCCATGCTGGTTAGTGTGGTGTGTCTGAGGTGAGCTCGCACACGCTGTGAAAACCGCCCTGCTCCTCCACTGAGAGCTCGGCCTCACCTGGCGAGACCGTGGGGTGGACCCACTCCTCTTCCAGGGGGTGACTTTACCCTGACCCTCTCACAGATGCTCTGAGGAAACCCAGGAAAGGGTTTCTCCTGGGGGAAGGGACACAAGGGCTCAGACTTTTGGAAACAGGCAGGTGTCCCACAAGCTGTGGCTCCCTTGTGCGGTGTAGGTGGGAGATACAAAGGACAGTGCAGCACGAGGAACTGGGTCTCTGGCTCTATCCCAGCCTTACCGCTGACCCCAAAGCTCTCTTCTTTTCCTGTGCCTCAGTCTCCCTATCTTTAAAGCACTACTGATAAACCCTTCCCAACACACTTGGAGACCAATTGATCAAACTGGTGCTACGGAAGAGCTGGAGCCTCTCTGCACTTTCCAGCCACATGTCTGGACCTCTCGAGCTAAAATACCTTTTAAAAGTTTATTAAAAAGTTCTTGAGGTTTCCATCTGTTCAGCCACCACATGAAGAAGAGCACCACTGAACTCTCAGATTTAGTGCCTGCCTTTCATGTCCGCTGACCTCATCCCTTCTCGCTCACGGAGCAGCCGCAAGTCAGAGCAGCTACTGAAACACTGCTCACAGCCACAGGCAGCAGCTGCTTAAAGCTCCTGGGCAGCACTGGAGACCTCCACGGAGGAAGTGAACCCAGCTGGGAAATGTCAGCTTGGCCAGAGATGCTGTAAACCCCAATTCTATTTTCTGTGGGAAAATCCCTTACTTTCAGCACACTTCTTCCTGAATGAATGGGGGTAAATAACAGCTGCTTCAGCTCTTTGCTAAACCTAAAAAGGAAGGAAAAGCCTGGCTTGGGTTAAACAACTAGGGGTGTTCTTTTCAGGTTTCCCAAGCAATTAAAACTAGACCAAACCAAAACACAACATGTTTTCTCTGACTATCCCCAAAACATTTTGCTTTGACCCAAAACAGAGTACTTTCTTTTCTGAGTCACCTGAAAATCCTTAAAGCCTAAAAAAAAAAAAAATCTTACAATGAAAACTTCCACCATCTCCCCCCAGCCCCACTGGTTATTTTTCGTGGAACATAATTTTTCTGTGAAGTTACTTTTGACCAAAATGCTGAGGGTTCTACCTGATCTGGAAGTCAGAGTCATCCAGCTGAGCTTGTGCTGTCACTTGCTTTTCCTTTCAACACTGTTTCTGTCTTTTCACCTCCCACTGCACAGACACAAAGGTCTCATGGGAGCATCATCCTCATCCCAGGGCTGTGCTAAGTTCCCAGGGAGACTAAAGAGGGGCTGGGAGAGGGAAGGAAAGAATCCATGAGGGCTCTTTTTAGCTTCAGAGAGCTCCTCTGGCTCTTCTGACTACCTCTGGCTACTGCCAAGGCACCTTTGAAACACCTTTGAAACATCTCCAGCATGCTGGGCACCATGACTGGGCTGGAGGGGAAATCCACATTCCCTTTGAAGTCTGGATACTTGAACAGTCTTAGAATTATAGGGCTGTAATGTACAGGAATGTGTGGGGCTGTAATTGTGACTTAGATCCTTGGATGAAAGGTGCTATGTACATACAAAAGGTATTATCATTATTGCTACTATTATTACTATTATTATTACTATTATTATTGCTATTATTATTATTATAGGCCTGCAATATGTGGATTGGAGATGAAAGTAGCACCAAAAGATCCTGAAATACAAGATGTGTCTTAAGGAAATTTCAGCTTGGAATTAGGTTTTGTCTACACAGGAAAAGCGGAGCCGACTGGCTCCGCTGCACTGACAGCTCTGGGGTTTGATGGAAGAGCTCCTGTATGCAGGCATGATTCCCAAATCCAAGTTTCTCTGGCCTTTGGAAGGGTGTCTCCAGTAGGAGCAATTCCACAGCAGTTTTAGCAGCAAAAGTGAGATCAGACGTTTTCCCCGTTCTGTTCGAGACACCCTGATTGCTCTGCAGCCATCACAAAGTAAGTCCCTGGTGTTTGAGCCATTCGGTATGAGGGGTTTGGGAACTGGTGTCCCGGCAGGGCTCAGAGCTGGAATGGAGCCTGGAGCAAGCTCCCGGTGTCG
Organism: Falcunculus frontatus; assembly: GCA_013398115.1. Lineage (NCBI taxonomy): Eukaryota > Metazoa > Chordata > Aves > Passeriformes > Falcunculus > Falcunculus frontatus. Next base: position 719,719 of record VZRV01004141.1, on the reverse strand, counting down.
CTGGGCACAGAGAGAGCTCCTGTGCATTGGTCCTGCGGCCCTCCAGCAGAGATGGGCCCAGACACAGCATCCTGCGCTCCTCATCCTCCTTCCAGCCACCAACCACCTCTCTCCAGAGCAGCCTGGATGCAGCACATGGAGAAATCTGGGATCAGCTTTGATCCTTGTACGCGCTGTGGATCTGCATGCTCTTTGCCATCAGCCTCTCGTCGTTGTCCTGCCCTGTTCTGCACCCACGTCTCATTAACAGGGTAGGTGAAGCCAGGCACAGGAGTGGGACTCCCCAGGACAATCCCGTGGGGACTTCTCCTGTGTCACAGGCTCTGCAGAGCATCAGCTTTCATTTTCTACCTGAACCTCAGGGGCCGCAGAGCAGTGACTGACTCAAGTCGGGGAGGAGGGGGGCATGAGTCAGGTCCATCCACAGGAGCTTTTCCATTGCTAAACTCCCACAACAGCCATCTGGCTCCTCGCAGGAGGGTTCAGCTCCCCAGCCCTGCCCAGCTCTTTCCCAATTGCGCTGATAAGTGGAGCTTTTCCCCGGCAGAGCCGGGAGTGCTGGTGCCTCACCACCCTCAGTGTGAACCACATGGCCCAGGAGCTCTGTCAGCAGCATGTGCTGGAGGTGGGGAGATGCTCATCAGCCACTTGACAGCAGAGGAAAGGCTGCTCTCGGTGCGGGGGGACCACCCACCAGAGGATAAGACAAACAAGAGCTCTGATGCCTTGTGGCTTCCTGGTGACACCATAGAGTCTGCCACCACTCATGGAAACCCGCTCGTTCCTCGGGGTAGCAGACATCACCGAGAGCAGCCAACCCTCAGCATTTCTGAAACACAGCTGGGCCCTCCCGAGGAGCTCCCAGGTGCTGCCAGGCCATCACTGGGCTCGGCTGGAGAGCACCTCAGCCCAAATCCCTGCAGGCATCTCCTGGTCATTAGAAGGCAGTGAGCATGGTGAGGAATGCAGCTGGGATTCATCTCCTACCTTGGACTCTGAGTCCCAGCCAAGAAGCCAAGTATCAAACAGCATGGAGCTGCTCTCCTCCTCTGCTGTCGCAAATGCTTGGAGAATCTTTGTGTATAAATTATGCCCTGTTTTGGAAAGCAGGGCTCGGATGCTTGCTGGCCACAGAGACCCAGGCTGTTCTGGTTTAGGTGCTGGCAGGATCAGCAGCTCCCCGGGGAAGTGTTCAGAAATGACTGGATTGTCAGCACTGGTACTGTGGGGGAACTCTGCCCGTGTGGGCTGCATCAGAAGGAAGGAATGACAGGATCCCGTCTGCCGTGTGTCCCATAACCAGGATGCATCCTTTGGGTTGGATCCTCAGTTTCTTCTGGCTGAATTTCACAGCTGCTGTTTCTGAAATGTCCTCTTGAGAAGGCCAGAAGTCCAAAAGGCATTTTTCAAAAGCTTTCAGCCATAATGTTTTGTTTGGGGAAGTCTTTGGTCTGAACACAGATAATTATCAGCCAAAAAATGACTGAAAACCACCAGCAATTTTCAGTTCTGATAAAAAAGCTATTCTCCATTTCACAGTGTCAACAACTGTGTTTTGCTCCTTGTTCATTACAGTTTCCTGCAAGGGGAATCAAACATCTGCAGGCAGCTATCCCCTGGTATCCCAGCAGTTTATCCATCTCTGTCATCCAACAGAGTCTCTTCTCCCAGGACTGTTTCTGTTACCTCCAAAGAGATGCAGAATGCTGCTCTGGCCCAGGGTCTGAGCTGTGTGGATGGCAATAACATTTATGGAGCTGGCTGGATTGTGCTTCACTCCACAGTGAGGTTCAGCTCATAGAGGAAGGGCCAGCCATAGCTCAGAGTGGTGCTGGCTGATAAAGTCATGGCAGCAGAGGGCAACAGATTAGGTGGGAAAATCAAGTAATAAAGCTCATGAGTATCTGTGAGACTATGGGAGCAGGAAATCTTGCCTGATGAAGCAGGTGGGGAGCAGAGTCTCTCCCTCTATGTCCTGGGCTTTTCTTTGCAGGCAGCCCAAGATTAGGGACTTAACTGAGCACTGGTGAGGTTGCCCCAGAAGGAAGGGAGGCTGGGATGGTTGAGCGGCTCCTCAAGGGTTGTTGTGCTACAGTCCAAGAAAAAGAAGAGATGGCGTGGGTTGGGTGGGACTTTTCAGAAGAGGTGATCAGAAAGCAGGACACCACAGTTCCCACTGCAGTGTTGCCATCCAGAGAAAAGCGCGAGACGCTCGATGAGCTGCAGCAAATCCAAGGCTGGCTGTGCCCTGGCCCAGAGAGCTTCCCTGCAAGGCAGCTTCTGCGTGCTGTTCCTGACCAGCAGCTCACATCCCACCCAGTGCTGCCTGATCACTCTCCCCCATGGAAGCAGGGAGAGGATCAGAAGGGTGACACTGAGAACTCTCATGGGTCAAGACCAAGACAGTTTAGGAGGTAGAGCAAAGCCGGGTGTGCAAGAAGAACAAAACCAGCAAATCATGCACTGCTTCCCACGCCAGTCAGGCGTTTCCAGGGAAGCAAGGCTTTGTCACACCTAATGGTTCCTTGGAAAGACAAACGTCCTAACCACAAATGTGCCCCCTCGCTGCCCTTTTCCCCACAGCTTTTAGTGCTGAGCCTGATGTCGTAGGATGTGGGGCATCCTTTCGATCAGCTCAGATCACAGCTGTCCAAGCTGTGTTCTGTCCCCACTTCTCACATGCCCCCAGACTACTCCTGGTGGGAACAGAGAGGGGGAAAGCTGCTGTGCAAGCACTCTTCAGCAGCAGCCAGGATGCTGGTGTGTTATCAGCATAGCCACAGATCCAAAACACAGCACCCCATGGCGTGCTGTGAGGAAAATTTTCTCCATCCCAGCCAGAACCAGTTCACACCTCCATCAATTTGCCCAGCTCCAGATGCTTGTACTTCTCCCTGGCAGGTTTTTGCAGGCTGGTGTGGAGATCAAGGCTCTCTTCCCAGATCCTGTTATCACCGTGTTAATTCATGGCCACAGCAGAGTAGAATCATGCTTTAGCTAATCTTATTGTTGGCCTTGATCTTCCAGAGCATGGTGTAGGTGCTTGTTGCTGTTGTGATCAGGATTCTGCTCAATCTTGATAAATCAATCCAATTCTAATAAATCAATCTGATTTATTCACTTTATACCTAGTTCTTTCTGTAATGATTTTCCTCAGTTACACAACATCCTCCCTGACCATGTTTCTCACAGCAGTTTGGGGGTAGAAAGGCAATATTGATGTCCTGTAGCTCCAGCCCCACAGTCTTCTCCAGAGTCCCACACACCTGGTTACACAACAGCACAAGCTTTCTGGGGCAGGGCCCAACCATATCATGATTTTTCTAAAGGTCCAAATAAAAATTAATATTTAGTTATGACATTCTTCAGCTTGGAAGGTGTGAGGGAATTTTGGATCTGGGCAGTTCTGTGTCTGAGGTCTGACTGGGTGACATCAGAAGTTTCCCAAGGTTCCTTGGCCTGTCCTTGCTATTCCTGAGAGAGATTGAACTTTCACCAGACCCACCAGGTTCATGACTGGACACAAAAGGGCTTTTTGTTGCCCTGAGATGTTGAGGTATCTTGGCTGGTGGTGACCTATCCCACCTGCATGACTGCAGTTCTTAGCACATGAGGAAGTCCCAGAGTTGTACTGGAGGAGCTTTGTTACCCTGTTGTTACCCATTATTTGTCTCCCAATGCTTCTTATTTTAAAGTTGCGTCTTGGCTGGGTCTTGGATATGTGACAGACCTCCAGGGCTGGGACCATTGTTCTCCGTGTTCTCTGAAACAGAGCTGCAGGTGCTTTCTTGTGAGTTTGAGGTCTTCAGAAGGGAGAGCACGAGCAGAGATGTTGCTGTACACCCAACAATGCACCACAAGGTGAAGGGTCTGGAGCAGCAGTCTGGTGAGGAGTGGCTGAGGGATCTGGGGGGCCTCTGAGGGATCTGGAGAAAAGGAGGCTCAGGGGGGACCTTGTGGCTCTGCACAACTCCCTGACAGGAGGGGGCAGCCGGGGGGGGGTCGGGCTCTGCTCCCAGGGAACAGGGGCAGGAGGAGAGGGAACGGCCTCAGGCTGGGCCAGGGGAGGTTTAAGCTGAATATTAGGGAAAAACTCCTCCCTGAAAGGGTGGTCAGGCCCTAGCACAAGATGTCCAGGGCAGTGCTGGAATCACCATCCCTAGAATCATTCAAAAGATGTGTGGATGTGGCACCTGGGGACATGGTTTCGTGGTGACCTTGGCAGTGCTGGGGGAATGGTTGGGCTTGATCCTCAAGGTCTTTCCCAGCCTCAATGATTCCATGATTCTGTGATCAAGCAGAGCTTAGAGGAGACCTGGTTTTGCCCTGGCACAGCACTGAGATTCCTGTGAGGCACTGGAGGTGCCCAAATCTCAAGCAGACATAGACTGCACTTGTTCAGAGCAGCTGGGGGGGTGGAGGATCAGACCATGACAGTCACACCGGACAGGTCACCTTGAGAGCCACAAGCTGTCTGCCAGAAACCCTTCCCCAGAGCTGTTGGAGATGCCAGAAGCACACACTGCCTGCTCAGGGAACAGGGAGCAGGGAAGCCACCTGCCCAGCATCCTCCTCAAATGCAGATCCCAAGCTGTTGGGAAAGGAGCCTCTGTGGAGGCTGAGCAAAGGCCACATTTCTTTACCCTGTGGCCAGTGCAGCAGGAGCTCATGGGGACAGAAGGTTCAGGGAGCAGCAGAGTGCCCTCCTTCCTCATCTCAGCCAGCTGGGTGGTATCTGCAGTGGTGGAGGTGGTGTATGCCTGGCATTTAACCTTCCCTTGGCCAGGTGCTACTGGGACTCCCCCACCTGGCACTCAGCAGGTGTGAACAGGCTGTTTGCCCTGTGGATTTTGGAGTGGTGAGGCTGGAGAACGTGTAACCTTCATCAGCCTGGAGCCTGCCATGGTCTTTGATGGCTTTCTCTGTGCCAGGAAAGGTGTTTCACTGCTCACATTCCTTAAATGGTGCCCACCAGATGTTCCCTGAGAGCACCTGTGGTCTGTTTCCTACAAGTGGATGCTGTCAGCTCCAGGCTCTCAGATATTGTCATTTTGGAATATTGCTGGCTTTTGCTGTTGCTCACGCTGGTGGAACTTGTCTGGACAGGACAGATGATCTTTGGGTGCCTGAGCAGAGGGAATGCCAATGAATCACCCACAGGGCATCTGATTTGCAGACATGGCCCACACTCTTCATTGCCTTTCTCCCAGGAGACCAGGCCACAGGTTCTGGGCTCCTCATGCCATGGGTCTGTATCGAAGGAAGGGCAGAGAGCTGGCACTCAGGGCTTCCCACCAGAGCAGCATCCACTGGCAGCAGGCAAAGGCTCCCACATTCTGCAGCTGCTATGGAGCTGGAAGCAAAAGGGGCTGGTGGGATGTCCTCTCTCATTCATGAGGAACGGCTGGGTCAGTTCCCTACCTGGAGCTGTGGGAACAATGAACAGCAGGAGCAGCCTCATCCTACGGTAGGGAGGGTCCTTGGCAGCTCCTTCCACCTCAGAGCCCCTGCAGGTCATCTCTGGCTGGCTGTGTGTGGTGGCAGTGTCCCTCAGGCACTGTGAAGATGGCCAGGACTCTGGAGACCCCGACCAGCTGCGTGTGGCACTGGGCACACTGGGACACAGCCCCAGCAAGGAGGTCCCGTTCCCCTCTCTGGGTCAGAGTATGGATTAGGCACAGACTGCCTCGCCCCAGAGTCCTGCCTCCCACCCCTTCTCTGCCCCCCTTGCTGCCCCACGCAGTTTGCCCCATCTGCTGCTCATGCCACCAGCACCAGAGAGGGCTGGGTAAAAGCAGAGCTGAGCAGCCAGGCATCGGTCCAGCACATGGCAGCCAGAGGTGGGGAGTTGGCACAAGTTCTGCTCAGGATTTCCCAATCCAGGAGAGCACCAGGGAACATTGGGCCTGCCCATAGATCTTGGCCATTTCCAGGGTAACCCCCCACAGTTTAAAAACTCCTTCTAATTAGTGAAACTTCCCATTACAAGTCACAACGGAACAATTAATTATTAGTGATGTGTGCAGGCTCTGCATTCCTCTGGCTCTGCTGCTCCTGCAAGAATGTGGGGACTGATCTAAATAGGTGAACCCATCTCATCTGTGTCATCTTTGGTGATTTAATAGTTCCAGGTACTGCTCTCTAAGTCTTTGGTAATTACCTGCTTCTTAATCCTCCACATCCACCAGCTTCCAGGTAATGCAGCCAAGTGGATTTGCACTGAATCACATTTGTCAAAAAAAGGAATTAGAAACACTCTGCTTGAAGGTCCCTTCACTGTTCACACCACAGCAACCAGCAGGGATGTCAAAACACGAGCTTCCAAACTTTCTCCAAGTGTGAGCATTCAAACCAAGTCCTGCTGTCAAAAGCTTCTGTTTCCTCCCGTAATTCTCGTTACTTAATGCTACCTGTGAATTTCCTCAGTTTAAAAGAACTGTTTTTCGCACCTGTGTGGGAGCAGGTTCCCGGATGGGTGGGATGGAGGTAGGCACTGTCCCAGTGTCAGTGCTGGCAGGCAGGGATGGGTAGCCCTGGGTGGGCTGCTGGATGCACAACCCCGTGGGGCTGCAGCTGGGTTTTCCAGAGGGAAGGCAGAACAGCATCCTCTGATCACAGCAGGGAGCCGTGTCCCAGGAATTCTTTTCTCTACGTGGAGGGCACCGTGCCTAGGACAGAGCAAGGTGACCCCTTAACGGTGTAAAAGGGAGTTCTGTTCTCGTGCCATTTGCACTCATCCCATCAGGTCTGGCTTGTCCTCTGGTGAGGGAGGTGCAGGCACTCCAGCATGGACACTAGAGACCTGTCAGCCACAGAGAACATGGTCCTTTGGCAGCCTAAGATTGATTGGGTGGCTCTACTTTAGCACTGTGCTCCCACCTCACTGCCCATCTCATCCAGAACAGAGTGAGTCTCTGCCATGATTTCCTCAGTGGACTGTGATTGTGTCAGGGCTATTCCTCAGGTGGGTTTTTATCTGTGGGACAGGTTTGCTTATGTTGCACCCCGGCCACCCCTGGTTTCACTCAGTCAGTCAATGTACAGGAGCTCGTGGCCCTCACAAGGCAGCCTGTGCCTGGCCAAGGACTGGCTTTGCTGGAGACTGCTTGTGTAGTCAGCTGGCTCTTCATATTCCTCCTTTCCAAGCGTTTCAGATGTTTCTAGTCTGTTTTCCTTACAAAAACCTGGAAAGGGAAAAAAGCCTACAACAACTCATCTGACTCTCACAGACTGCGCTGTGGGTCTCCACTGGAGCAACCACTGAAACCAGAACAAAAGATGTTTTTCCAGACAGAAATAAGGTCTATGGGACAGGAAAAGGCTGGATTAGAGCTCAGAGCGGGAATCATAAGGAGATACACAGGCAGAGTTTTGAGGAGCCATTGGCAGCTGAGTGTGGGAAGCTTTGGGGATGGCCCATATTTATCATGGAGGTATGGCATCGCTGGCAGAGGGGTTTCCCTGCACATGGAGCCTCTGTAGAGACTCCATACCCATCTACCACAGTGTGTCCTGGATTTCCCAGTGTCTGATGGATGGCAAATTTTCATGAGATTTTCAGTGGCTTTCCAGGAGTTCTCCAATGTGCATAACTCTCAAAGCAAAGAAATGCTGCCCTGTGAGTTCCCTCATAATCCAGCATTTCTTGAATTTGACACTCTGGAGGGTCACCAATGTAGATGAGAGGGAGGGCAGTGCTTTTTCAAAAGTGCCTTCATGGGGATTAATGAAACAGAGGAAGAACTCAAAGCAGCAAAGATGTAATTTATTGGGTGGATCTGGGCAGAAATTGTGAAAGGTTCCCCACAAAAACAACAGTTACATTTTTAGATGAGAGTGAAGTTTGTAGGTGTTTTGTCTAGACTGTCTCTTCTTTTGATGAAGTTGGAGACTCCCAACAATGAAAATCTGGCTGGGCTTTAAAGACTTCCTTTGATATTTTCAGAAGGGACTGTAAACCCTTCTGAAGACAGAAGGGTACGGAAGGCACAGTCTGGCCTAGGTGAGAAACCTGGTCTTTTGTAATTTAGTGTAACAGAGAGTGAAATAATTGATAGGCCTCAGCCTGTCAGTCCAGACAATTGTACAGATAAATGAAAGGAGGAATGCTATGGGAAGCAGGATAAAATACACCCAGTCAATCCAACAGTACAAGCCAAACCATCACCCCAGAGTTTAGTTTAGTTTCTATATTTACCCATTCCCTTAAAGTGAATACACAGCAGTGAATAACTCTTTTGTTCCCGATACGATAAGAAGTTCTTTCCAAAACATGGATTAAATCTGAGGCTTTCAGTGAGAAATCCCAGTAGGCAGCAAGTTTACAAGTTAAGAAAAGCTGAGCTGCTCCTTAATGGTAGAAGGGTAGGTACACAGTAGATGGTGTATTGTCTTAATTAAGCTGATTATTAGGGCCTAAAAAATGCCATTCTGATTCCCTGGAGGTAGGAAATGTAAATTTACATCAAAACGGAAGCTAAAGAGAGCTGGTGTGATTACAGATGCAGAAGCATCTCCAGTTCCTCAGCCTTGATCTATTTGCAGGGTTCAGCCTATAAAATGCACTCCTGGCTGTCCCCAGACATGTTAGGCTGGTCAAAAAGAATAGGGTGAGGAGCTTCTAATCCCTGAACAACCTCCTGTGTCGGAAATGTGGCTTGCTCATACCTTGAACCAAGCATCCCATTACGGGCTTACGGCTGTCTCCCAGCCAGGGTGAGCAGGCTGATGTGTGCATACTGCAGAATCATGGAATCTCCTGAGCTGGAAAACACCCACAGGGATCACAGAGTCCAGCTCCTGGCCCTGCACAGACACCCCAACAATCCCACCCTGTGCCTGAGAGCCTTGTCCAAATGCTCCTGCAGCTCTGGCAGCCTCGGGGCCGTGCCCATTCCCTGAGGAGCCTGGGCAGTGCCCAGCACCCTCTGGGGGAAGAACCTTTCCCTGATCTCCAGCCTGACCCTCCCCTGGCACAGCTCCAGCCCTTCCCTCAGCTCCTGCCCCTGTCACAGAGAGCAGAGATCAGAGCAGCCCCTCTGCTGCCCCTTGGGAGGAAGTTGTAGACTGAGATGAGCTCTCCCCTCAGTCTCCTCTTCCCCAGCTGAACAAGCTGAGTGACCTCAGCTGCTCTTTGTGTGACCCCTACAGACCCTTCACCATCCCAGCGTCCCTCCTTTAGAAGCTCTCTAACAGATTTAGGTCTTTTTTATATTGTGGTGCTCAAAACTGCCCCCAGCCCTTGAGGTGAGGCTGCCCAGAGCAGAGCAGAGCAGGGTGGGACAATCCCTCCTGGCCCCACAGGCCATGCTGGGCATGGGGCCCCCCAGGACCCAGTTGGCCCTTCTGGCTCCAGGGCACTGCTGACTCATTGAGCTTGCTATGGACCAGGACCCCAAGATCCCTTCCCGTGGGGCTGCTCTCCAGCCTCTCAGTCCCCACTGTGCCCACACATCCAAAGTGCTCCATCCTAGGTGCAGAATCCAGCACTTGCCCTAGTTAAACTTCATTGTTCAGCCTGGAGAAGGAAAGCTTTTGGGGGTGACTTAATTGGGGCCTTCCAGTACCTTAAGGGCACCTGCAAGGAAGATGGAGAGAGACTGTTTATGAGGGCCTGGAGTACAGGATGAGGGGAAACTGCTTCAAACTGTCAGAGAGTAGGTTTAGATATTAGGAAGAAATTCTTCCCTGTGAGGGTGGAGAGGCCCTGGCACAGGGTGCCCAGAGAAGCTGTGGCTGCCTCATCCCTGGAAGGCCAGGCTGGACAGAGCTTGGAGCAACCTGGGATAGTGGAATTGACAGGCAGGTGGAATGAGATGATCTTTAAGGTCCCTTCCAACCCAAACCATTCTATGATTCTGTGATTGTTCAGCCCTCTCATTTGTCTAAGTCTCTCTGCAGGCCCTCTTTGTCCTCCCAATTTAGTGTCACCAACAAACTTATTTATTATACCTTCAATTGCTGCATCCGAGTCCTTCATGAAGACATTGAAGGGTGTCTTGCATGGGTACCTGGCTTTGGTTGAAGACTATGAGCCGTGAGTCAGCAAAATCTTCTTTAGGGTGGCCAAACAGTTTACACTGACAAGCTCCAAGTGGTTTTAAACCTGACCTCCAGGACTGCAAACCAGAGCTGGTTTTAATCCAAGCCCACTTTCTGCATCTTTCCAACAGGCAAAAAGGCAAGATGGTGAAAAGAACGATGATAATCAGGAGACAGAGTGGGTTAATAGTGGTTGAGTTTTGCCACCATGGTGCTTTATCCTCCTCAGTGTTCCCATCCTGGCTGGGCAGGAGTGGCTCTGCTGCAGTCACTCATCAATTGCAGCTAATTCTCTTGAATTCAGCTAACTGTCATCACTAAAAATTGCTCATGTGGGGAGGAAGCTGTGGTTGAAAGGTCTTTATCTGACTACCACCACTCCTCCAGCACAGTGAGAAAGAGCTGCTTTCACAATGACCTGATGGGAAGGGTCTGTGAGTATTATGAATGGGACAATTATAAATCCTGTTCAGAATTATCCTGTATTTCCTCAGCAAGCACGATGTGATTTATCTCCACCTAAAAGGCACATCTAAACCAGGCAGTGTGAATCACACAGTAAAAGGACTGGTTTCTCCTCATGCGACTGGAAAGGAAATCCAGAGTCTAGCTCAGACATAGACATGTACATCGTAGCCTTCTAAACTGAGGTGGTGAGATTCAAACATCCCCCTCTTTAATAAGTCCAGAAATGGGAGGATTATTTGGTGAAGTCTTTAATTAATTGGTGATAAAAGCTAATGAAGCTAAGAAAGCACCGAAACCCAGTAACTGTCTTTGGCGTGGCCACGTCTGTGATTTCTCAGAGCTCATTTCCATTGCCTCTGGGGAGCTGAAGCAGCCCAGGAATTCAATGGAAGACCTTTCAGAATTTTACCTCTCTAATTTGGCATATGAGTTTGTGACAACTCAAATACTCTGGGACTGATTTTACAAGCTGCTCAGGTTGGTTCTTGTCCTGTGAAACGAATAATGCTGTTGTCCAAGAACATTATTATAAAGGAATCTAGTAAATCTGTAAAAAATATAATTAAAAATTTTGCAAGGTAACTGCAGCATTACATAGGCCAAAGGGCATCACCAAATACTCAAGTCTGTTTCTGGTCCAAAAGGTAATTTTTGTTTTATCTTCTGAGGATTCTCTTGCCAAACTTCAGATGTCTCTGAGTTGCAGCTTTGTAAAGACATACTCTACAATCTAATTTTCAAGATCAAGAGTAATGCTCTCTTTTCTCATAACTCTCACCTGATTTCCCAAACCTTGATGTACAATGGAAATAAACCATCCTACTTGCACACAAAGAGAATGTGGGGACACTGGTGGCAAAGCTGAGGGACATAGAACCCCTCTGGCTTTCAGAGCTGTTCTCCAGGTGCTTTCATGCTGGTCTGACAACGGATAAAGGAGCCCAAATCTGGCTGCCAGGGGCAGTGTGGTCACCTGCCCAGAGGTGGGAGGAGCAGCGTTATGTCTCCACGGCCAAGTCTTGTGCTGGCATAACAAGGACTTGTCTGACTCACCCAGGCTGGGGCAGTGCCAGAGCCCTTCCTCCCAAGATCCTGACTGGGGTGACATCACTTCTGATGTCTGACAAAAATCAAACATGAATCATGTCATCCCCTTACTCCAGATGGCTTTAGGAATTTTAGGATTGTGCAAAGGGACTCAGTGCCCTGTACCCCTTCACATAATTGGAAAATGGGGCAAATAAGCCAGACAACTCTTAATAGCTAATTACTATTTCTATGTAATTGCACCCACTGATAATATTTCTAACACAGAAGATGCAGGCAATCCAACGGGCCAAAAGGTGGAAGGGATGGGAAGAGCTGCTCAAACACAGGGCCATCACCATAAAATTAAATTATTTTCTTTGTTGTTCCCTGAGAACAGGCTGTGGGTGCTTCCCTCAAAGTCATTCTTAATGTGGACAAATCTGAAAACAAGTGGGTAGGGTGAACAACAAAAATTATCAGGTGGTATTCGCTCCTAAAGGCATCCAAATTTGAGATTATTGACCTACCAATCCTTGTCCTTAGCCCACTGCTTAAACCACTTCTGCTGCCTGAAAAATGCAAGGGGACAAATGCAACACCAGCTTTCAAAAAGCCTGCGGGGGCAATCCAAGGAATCACAGACCCTTAAGCCCATCTGATGGAGGGAAGGTAGAAGTAAGGAACAGAATTAGTAGACTAAATTATAAAGGGTAAATGTGGTAGGAGATAAAAAGAGGAGGGTCTGAGAAGAGGAAACCTTTCATTGAAGGTGCCAACAGGCATCTGGTCCAACAGAAATTAGTGGCTGAATTTACAGAGTCTCCAAAATGAGCCCACATCAATCTCTCTTAAAGGGATTCAGTTGGTATGGGCTGATAACTGGTCACAAGAAAGGGAATGAGAAAAGAATCAGTGGACATTTTGAGAGCAGAAGGCAAGAGGAACCAAGAAATGGGAGAGTATCACAGAAGTCTGTGCCTCTGCCAGATGCCAGAGCTTTGCCAGGAGAACAGATAAGGGAAAAATCAGTTTTGAGAAGCCCGGAGACAAACTGGCACCTGTGTGCATGCAGCAGAGGGCTGCATGGGTGTTTTGTGACCAGCTGAGAAACAGTTCATGGAGGCAGAGCAGGCAGATCGAGAAATGCATCAGCTTGGTCCTTGGGGTGATCAAAAAGGCAGGTGTTCAGGGATGGGAGGAAGCTACACCAGACCTAGTCTATAGAAGTCTAGTCTATAATCTATAAAACTATGTAGTCGGTCTGCTGAATGCAAAAGGAATGACCAGAGGTGGTGCCTACCCTCCTTCTGATCTGTAATTAAATACATATCTCAGAGGCTCAGGATCCAGAGCTTACAAAGGAGACAGCAAAAGAAAGAGAGAGAAGATCTGGTTCTATGTCATCTCCATGAATCAGTTCCGTGCACTGTTCTCGAATCCCTGCTTCCTTGCTGACTCCAGCAGGTCCTGCTCTACTGCCCCAGCCAGCTTCACACGCTTTTGACTCAGGAGCTTAGGAAAATGTTCGTTTTGCCAGGCTTTTCCTCTCTTTGCTGCTCAGAGCAAGTTCCCACGCTGTGGAACACTTCTGTGGAAAAATTCAGCTTCAGAGGATGTTTTCAAGCCTGTTGTGGATGCGGTGTTCTCTCACTATGTGTGAGCTGACAGTGAAATGATTATAAAAGTGAATATAACTGAAATACAGAATTGGTATAAATGAAATGATAAAAGCATGGGTTACTGACCCCATCATGATCACGATACAAACCAGATGTGGCAACTTATACTACACTTCCCTGACTCTCCTGCCTGTCCAAAATACCATTAACTTCACAGGAACCGTGTCTTCTGCTTCCTTCCTCCTGTTCCATCCTGGGTCACATAGACCCACATAGTCCTTCTGAAGGATCTCTGTCTAGGTTGGTGTGTTGGTTTTGCATGGCCTGGGTTTTGGTAGCAGGGGGGCCACAGGGGTGCCTTCTGTGAGAAGCTGCTGGAAGCTTCCACCGTGTGTGTCAGGGCCAATCCCTGGTGGCTCCAAAGACGGACGTGCTGCTGGCCAGGGCTGGGCCAGTTGGGAACGGTGGTAAGGCCTCTGTGATTACATATTTAAAAAGAAAGATAAGCAAAAAGGTTGGTTGCACAGTTTTAATTTCAGCCAGAGAGCAGCCAGGTGAGAACATGTGAGGGAAACAACATGGAGACAGCAAGGGCAGTGGACAAGGAAGGGCAGGAGGTGCTCCAGGCACCGGAGCCGAGATTCCTTTGCAGCCCATGGGGAGGACCATGGCAAGGCAGCTGTGCCCCTGCAGCCCCTGGAGATCCATGGGGACGCAGAGATCCACCCACAGCCCCTGGTGGATGCCTGAGAGGAGGCTGTGTCCCCATGGGAGACCTGTAGAGAGAGGTGCCTGCTCCCAGGCTGGAGCAGCTTGTCCTTGAAGGACTGACCCCATGGAAGGGTGACCCATGCTGCAGCAGTTTGGGGAGGACTGTTGCCCGTGGGATGGTCTTACACAGCAGCACTTCACAGGGAGCTGCTGCTCATGAGACGGACTCACATCGGAGAGGTTCCTGGAGAACTCTCCCATGGGAGGGATCCCAGGGTGCAGCAGGGGAATGACTCCTCTCCCAGAGCAGCAGGAGAAGCCATGGGGGATGAACTGACCAAAACCCCAATTCCCTGTCTCCTTGGGCCACTTGGGGGAGGAGGTAGAGCTGGGAAAGAAGAGGGGTGGGGAGAAGGTGTTTTTAAGGGCTGATTTTGCTTCTCATTATCCTGCTCTGATTTAGTTTGTCATAAATTCATTTCATATCTCTAATTAGAGCCTGTTTTGCCTGTGACAAGTTTTGATGAGTGACCTCTCCCAGTCCTTATCTCAACCCCTGAACCCTTTGTTAAATTCTCTCTCCCCGTCCAGCTGCAAAGGGCAGTGAGTGAGCAACTTTGGTGGGTGCCTGGCATCCATCCAGGGTCAGCCCATGACAGCTGGGTCTTAAGTGCTCAGTGTATTTGGTGCTGGGGTGCTCAAAAATGAAGTCATTGTGTCAACAGGTACTGCTGGTGCTACTTCTTTATGAAATCCAGACTGTACTGAGGTGCCTACTGAAAATCTGGCTCCAAAACAAGCAGCTCCTGGCACTGTTTCTCCGGGCATGTTCTGCACAGGAGCTGCTCAATGGGAGAGGGAAGTTTCTGGCTTAGGGGTTTTTTAAATGGCAAAATGCACCTTTGTCCTCAAATTGAATATTTCCTTCAGAACACAGTGCTGTTTGCCAGAACGCCTCGAGTTTCCATTGGGAAAGTTGAATCATGAAGAATTGACTGGCGTCCTCCAGTCAATTGCCCAGTCATTGCACCTGGCTGGGTCAAACAAAACCCTGTTTGACTTCACAAAGACACTGAACTCTATAATGGGAGGCACCCACTTGGACCTGTAGCTCAGAAAATCCTGCTAACAGGTTTCCTAATTGGACCCCCAGAATGTCTGTGATGTGATAAAGACATTACTGCAGCAGAACTGTTCTCTATGTAGGAAACAGAAAGCAAATACTGTATTTCAAGCTTTGCTGTTGTTCTGAAAAATATACTGGGAATATTTCAGACAGCCTTGATCAGATTAGCTGGCCTTTCACCAGGTCCTTTCTGATTCCCGGCTGGTGGTCTTTGTAAATGGAGATGGACAAGCTGTAGGAAAAAATCCTAGAACAATATCCTAGAACAATATATTCCAATTGTTCTCACAAGTTGAAAAGCAGGAGCATTTGTTCTCAGTTGAAGACAGTGTTTTGTCTGAACTGATTTCAAGCAATTCAATCTATTAAACTATGTTGGTTTGCATGAAGAATAATGTATTCCAAGGGTCTTTGTGAAAACAGAGCATTTTCATATTTTCAGAGTTTTGCAGCCTTTGCCCCCACAAATTAGAAAATCTGATGCCAATTTGCCAAGTCTTGAATTGTCATTCTACAAGTGCATTTGGCAAAGGAAACGTCAGTCAAAAACATTTTCTCTGTCTCTGCAATCGGTTCTTTGCTTTGTTCCATCTTCTACTGGCTGAGTACCCCAGCACAGCTCAGAGGGCAGCAATGACTGCCCAGCACAGCCAATGGCCCAGATATTCTCTGGTGAACACTGGTGTGGACACGTGGAGGTCCTGAACAGGGACTCTTCAGCAGGAACTGTAGTGATAGGACAAGGAGCAATGGGCTCAAGCTGAAAATGGGGAAATCCGGGTTAAATATTAGGAAGGAATTGTTCCCTGTGACGGTGGGGAGGCCCTGGCACAGGGTGCCCAGAGCAGCTGTGGCTGCCCCATCCCTGGAAGTGTCCAAGGCCAGGCTGGACGGGGCTTAGAACAGCCTGGTCTGGTGGAAGGTGTCCCTGCCCATGGCAAGCAGGGTAGAATGGGATGGTGTTTAAGGTTGCTTCCAACCCAAACCATTTTGTGATTGTCACAGATCGCTCATTCTAGGACAGAGTCAGTCTGGGTAACTTGACACAAATTTTCCTTGTCTTAAGATGCCCATCCAGATCTTGACACAGATCTCCTCAGCAGCAAACCAAGGGTGACATTTTCATTTTGCTCCTCCTTTGCCTTTTCTTGCCTATACTGAAAGCTGACTGTGCAACCCAACATCAACAACAGCTGCCTCTGGTGACCAGTGATGGACACCCAGGAGGGTTCTGGTCTGGGCCATGGCACATTTGCAGGGCCCTACAGGGGTGGGCATGGACAGAGCTGGAAGCCCAGCAATAAGTGTGGGAAAAGCTGCAGGAATTTCATTTAGTGAGTGTGGTAGAAAAGAAAACGAAGGTTTTGTGGGGGGATACAGTCTGTGAGCCGCCCTGCAGATGCTCCTCTCCAACCATGGACAGCCAGCTGTGCAGATGGGGGACACGGGGACGATTCTGAACAGGGACATAAGGAGATGTGAGACCCATTGGCTGCCAGCAGAGCAGAAATTGGGAATAGGATGGTGTGGGCTAAGAGCAGAAGCAGCCGTGGGTGATGATGCAGTGCCAGCTGAGGGTATTGTGAGGCTGTCCTGCAAGCTGCAGCAGGAAGGGGAGCTGCTCTGTACCTGTGGAGAGTACAGGTGAGCCTCTCTCCCCAGAGCATCCACAGGGAGCATCGCTCTGTGTGTGACAGAGCTGGGCTCGGGGTTTTCTTCTCCTCTGCTCTCAGGAGGAGCTACAGCCTGTGGTAGGAAGGCAGCAGCAGTATTAGTAGTGGAGCAGAGGCCTTTGAAAACACAGATGGAATGCAAGGATGGTCTGGCATGGCTGGGGCTTGCACCCTGCAGGCAAATCCTCACAGCGGAGCTGGGACAACAGTCTCAACCCTGCAGCACCAGGGGCTGCTGCTTCCAGAGAAAAGGCAGTTTCTGCTGAAAGTCCTGCACTGACTGCTCTGGCCACAGGCCAGAGAACTTGTGGTCAGAGTGAAGAGTCTTCCCAGGTGATGTAAATGTGCTGGAGGTAATTGGACAGCACACAGTGATGTGCTCTCACTTACTGTTTCGCTACTTGCAGGGGTTTGCAATCCAGTTTTCAGGTCTTGGCAAGAGGTAAAGCTGTTTTCCCTTGTTTTTCAGGGACCTCAAGGGCCCAAACAAGGAAAGGGACTATTTGAGTGTCCCATGAAGAGAGAGTGGCACAGCTGGAATCAGGGAGGTCACCCACTTGTAAACCTCCCTCCCCAGTGCCAGCTCTCCCCAGCACACCTGCCTGTGAAGCCCACGTTGTCACAGGGATCACAGGAGGTGTGGGCACACCCTGCACGTGGCAGGACATGGTCACTGCACTCCATGTACAGCATCCCTGAGAGCTGCCCGGCTCTCAGCTGTGCTGCAGGGAAGGCAGAGGCGCTGCTTTAAGGGCCCTTCATGGAACAGGGAGAAGCAGAGTGCAGATCCTGAGCACCAAGCACAGACTGTCTGCATTTCTGTTGGTCCCAGGGAGCTCCCTGGCTTTGGAACACACTGCTCAAAGCATGGCTGGGGGAGGGCAGCCCGGAGAAAGAGCAGGGGAGATGTGCTGTATATCACAGACTGGCCAAGTGGCCTCTGTTTGTTTGGTCTGGGGGTACCACAGGAGCAGCCCTGGGTGCTCACTTCCTACCTCCCACTCTCATCAGGCCAGTGATTGTCTCCTGGAAGCCAAATATCCTCGTCCCAGGTCACTTTTTGGAAGATGGGTTGGCAAGGAACCGGGCAGGTGCTGGTTAGGGAGCACAGAAGGCAGCACATACAGGACTGGTGGTGATGTCAAACCTTCACACTTAGAGCTTGCAGCAAACACCAGCTCCTGGAATCACGTGAAATTAGTGTCTTTTCTTTGAAAAAGATATTTCCCAGGTCTTTGAAGGTTCAAAATTGAAAGAAGGCAAACAATAGAGAGCACGTATTCTTCACTGTTAACCCTTTTCACCAAGCAAGCTGGCAATACCAGAGTCAGGAAGGCCTGGTTTTGTTGGGATGAAAAGTAAATTGTAGGAGTTGGGTGCTTGATGTAATCTCATTTATTTACCAAGAACACATGCTGAGGCCTGTTCCCCTGCTCACTGCAGAGCAAACACCAGCAGCCTTGCCCCGAAATCCCACACCTGCCCCTCCATGCCCAAAAACCCTTGGGCCATGTCCTGTCCTCTGTCCCCAAGCAGTGTCTCCCAGGCCAAGCTCCACCACTTGCAGCCTGACTCCAGGACTTGATTCTGCAAATCCTGCACCTGCACAGCTTTCAGTCTGAGGTTCCCCCATGGCATCAGGCAGCAGCTATCAGGATGGTGCTTCTTACATCTAGCTCTTAAAAGGGGCTTGACTTTTGGAGGCTGGATGTGTTTGAAACCTACACTGCAGCCATTGCTGGAAGGGAACCAGAGTACACTGAGATAGTTGCCTTGAAAATCTGATGTCTCTTTGAGATAAATTAATATGTGCATCATTCTGCACACATATGGGGCACTTGAAGGCTGGAGATGGACATCTCTGGTGTCAAAAGCAAGACTGGAGTTGCTTGCACTGTCGTGACAGGAATACACTGATGCAGGTGGATATGGCAAGGAGGTAGGAATGCACTATCTGATGGATCACAGAAAACTGGAGCATTGCCTGGACTCCAAGTATTATTGGGATATTAAGTTAGTAGACCTATTCCAGTTTTTTCCAGAAGCCGATCAGGCAGATCTGCACCAGAATACTCAGTACTGTAGTCTCAGGGTGATTCAGTGCTCATAACAACTTGTGTCTTGTGGTTTTCCTTTGCATTTCCAAGCAGAAGTCCATTTAAAAATGGTGTCAGGGCACCAGGACCCCTGGCAGCTGTGAGCAAAGGTTGTCACTGCCTGCAGCAGGCCCAGATCCAGAGCCACGGATGAAGCCTTATGTTCACTGCCAGCCCAAGCTGTGATCACTGCATGTCACTCTGTGTTCCCTCCCATCTGCCTTCCATGTGCTGGGCACCACTCCCTGTGCTCCAGCTGGAGTTAGGAGACATCTGTAGCAGCCAGTGCAGAGTAACAGCGCTCGAGATATTCTTCATTCCTTCCCCCATGCTTTACTCTTTCTGTTTGAGATATGAATAAGGGGTTAACCTTGTAGAAGTGCTCTGCAGCAGCTTTCATCTGTGGCTGGGGCCTGCACCTCCACCAGCCCCTGCAGTATTTTGTGCCTTTTCCCTCATGCCCGACCTTGGCTCCAGGGCACCCATGAGACATATCCCGTGGTGGCACAGCTCAGTGTCCACTGCCAGGGGTTGGGCTACAAGCAGTGACCAGAGCAGGCTGCAGCTCTCCCAGTCTCTGCTGACAGTGACAGCCCGTGTCTCTGCCATCCTCTGGGCATGACGGCAGAAGCTCAGTCACTGCTCAGGGATCATGGTGCTTGGATTGCCTGATTCTGCTGCCAGAACCCCTCCTCCAGCTCAGGCTGCTCATTGCAAGCCCTGAGAAGTTGTAGAGATGCCCCTGGTGCCGTGAGCAAGGCCAGATGGGGCTCCCACCTCTTCTGCACAGCACAGAAAGGACAGGGACCTGTAGGAGCAAGGTCCTGAGGAGTCACCAAGTTGATTACGGAGATGGAGCACCACTCCTACAAGGAGAGAACTGGGATTGTTCAGCCTGGAGAAGAGAAGCTCCAGGGTGACCCAATTGCAGTCTTCCAGTGCCTGAACGGAGCTGAAGATGGAGAGAGTGTGTTTATAAAGGCCTGGAGTGACAGGACAAGAAGAAATGGATTCACACTGACAGAGAGTAGGTTCAGATTGAATATTAGGAAAAAATTCTTCCCTCTGAGGATGGGGAGGCCCTGGCACAGATTGCCCAGAAAAGCTGTGGGTGTCCCTGGATCCCTAAAAGTGTTCCAGGCCAGCTGGATGGAGCTCTGAGCGACCTGGTCTAGTGGAAGGTGTCCCTGCCCATGGCAGGGGGTGGAACTACATGAGGTTTAAGGTCCCTTCCAACCCAAACCAGTCCAGGATTCTGGGATTCTGGGATTCCGTAATTCTGCTGGGGTACTGACAGATGGAGAGGCTGTGGCACACTTCCAGCCCCACTTCACAAAAACATCCATGAAAGACAGCTTGATCCAGCCCTGCCAACTGCCAGGAGAGGTGTGGGGACCACACCAAGGGCCCTTCAGGACACTGACCTTTGGTTTGTGGCTGTGAGAAACAGCTCAAGATGATGTGTGGGCACAGCTGGCTCACAAGTGGACACCCGTGCAGTCTTCTAAGGAGACATCAGCCATCATCCATCACTCACCAGAACAGGCTGGCTTCAAACGTCACTTTGGAGCTGTGATGGTGGTTTCAGATTCCCCCCACAATGTTCAGCAGTTGGGTGGGTCATGGTAGCTGTGTCAGCTCTAAGCACAGTGTAGATGACTTTGTCTTTCTCTGTGCCTAAGTCTGCTGGGGCAATGAAAGTCCTCTGATCCCACAGCCGAGTCCAAAATGTGGGGAAGAAATAACACAATCACTGTTTTCCCCCAGAAACATTTTGCACAATTGAACTGCACAATTGAACTGCATGAGATAAAAACAGCAAGCTGGAGTTGGATGAGAGGGCTGGACCAGCACAGGGTGATGCTACTTGTCTCATTGTCATCCAGAGTTGCCTCCTTCCACCCTGAAGAACCACAGGGACCTGAAGCAAGTCAAGCCATGGCTCTAAAGATGGTTTATACATGATCACGCTGCCAGCAACTGTTCCAGCCACGGTAAGGTGTCTGCCCATATCCCAAGGTGCGTGGACACATCTGGAGAGGGAAGGCAGTCAAACCCCAAAGTATTCCCTGGATTACCCACACAAATGCCTCAGTCTCTGTGTCCAAGGTCAGCTCCACTCAAATGGGGCAGAGGAGTCACCTGGAAGTGAGCATGGAGCCAGACCTTGCTGTGCCTCCACACTGCAGCATCCAGCTCCTGCCTGCTGCCCCTTTCTCTGCTGCCTTGTGGGCTGCAGGTGAACCCCCTCCCAGCCCAGGCTGTACGGAAAGTACCAGTTCATCACTGGGTTTGTTATTCTGTGTCCCGGAGAAAACGGAGAAAAAGGTGGCACAATACTGCCCTGGGGCTACAGAGGACAAGAGGTGCCCACTGCAGCCAGTGCCTGTCAAAGCCCTGAGCAGAGCAGAGTGCAGCAGTGCTGGAAGATAAACGACAAAAGCATCCTGTGCTGTCCTGCAACTGCCCCACAGTCCTGTGTCCAGCCTCCACCTCCTGCACACAGCGAGGCTCTCCAGGGCACAGCACCTGGGATGTGCCCTGTCCCACAGGAATGAAGGATGTGCCCTTCATACCTGCCCAGAGCCCCATAGGAGCTGCTCCTCTCCTGCACTCAGGCCTTCAAACACTTGGCACAGATCTGGTGGTCAGCAGAACAAGTCTGGTGGTGTAGCAGGGGCAGGAAGAGGTGGTGGTCAGGCAGCACCCACATGTCCAAGGCTCCAACAAGCCTGATGTCTGCTCCTCACTTGGTTATCCTCAGTCTCTCATGGTCTGCACAACTCTGGACTCACTCTGTTGTCTCATCAGAAGTTTACTTTAAAGGAAATTCTTCTCTTTCATTAGGGCTTCTATCTCCTA
The DNA here is from genome assembly GCA_013398115.1 of Falcunculus frontatus. Classification (NCBI taxonomy): domain Eukaryota; kingdom Metazoa; phylum Chordata; class Aves; order Passeriformes; genus Falcunculus; species Falcunculus frontatus. Next base: position 698,094 of record VZRV01004141.1, on the reverse strand, counting down.
CTCTCAGTAATCTTGTCTAGCACGACTGGGATGTGGAGTCTGGCCATACCTTGGCTTGAGAGAGGACTGCAGATGGAAGGACTCGAGCTGTGGAGCAGTCCAGCTCCATCAGCTCACAGGTGCAGCTCCTGGTTCCTCCAGACTGCGGAAAACGCCTCAGAACCCGAACATTGCTGCAGCTGCTCCTTGTCTCTCCACAGATACAGTGCAGGACACAGCAGGCACACGGTGTCCACCCAATGGAACATGGACCAGAGACGTATTTGATTCCCCCAGAACCTTGGTCTTTCCTGGGAAGAATCATGCCTTGAGCTTCCTAAAGGAAAGGTGAGGGTGCTGATATCTGGCTCTAGCAAGCTGCAAGGCTGGACAGTGCACCTCCGCTGACACCCACTGACCCGTAATCAACCAGGGAATAAGCAGGACCATCAGGTCTGGTGGCGATAACAGAGAGATGTTGCTCAGCGGAAGTCTGGATCTTTTGTTATCACAAAATATTTTCTTCTCTCCATTTTCTTCTGATGCAGATCAGTGCCTGGCAGTGCAGTGGGGCAACACAGAGGGAACCAGAAGATGCCTACCACGGTGATCTACCAGCCCTCAGGGGCTGTTTGCCACTTAGCTGCCTGAGGACTGGGCAGCTTGGCCTCAAGGAAGACAGCTTTAGTGTGCATGGGCAGGATTTGGACAATGCTGTGGGCAGCAGTTCCCTTCTAGGCCAGCAGCACCCCTTCTCTGAAACCCTGAGGGATCCCCAGTCCTCTCCAGCACATCCCCGACCAGCATCCAGCCTGAATGACACCTGCACCAGCAGGCTGGAAGCCTCTGCGAACCAGACACCCCTGCATCACAGCAGCCTCTTGGAGATCTCTTCCCCACCCAGCTCTCCTTGGCCCTTTCCCTGCTTTATTCTTCTGCATTTTAATATGTCGGATGTTACACAAACCCACTGATTGTTCTCCCTTTTGTGCTGGGGCAGACAGACAGGCTCCCCAGACAATAGACAGGCTTCACCGGTGACTGGGAAAGAGAGGTGGAAGATTTACTGCCATGAGGTAATTGGCTGGAGGAATGTGAACTTTCTTTGCTTCCGGAACTGCCTCCATTGTCCTGCCCCGTCAGCAGAGCAGAGACAGGGAGGGTCCCGAGTGCAGGGTGCTCGCAACAGGCGAGGTTTGGCTTTTGGGTACCAGCTCCATTCACAGATGGCAGCCAGAACCCGAATCCTTGGGCTGGGAAGGTTCTCTGCCTGTGGGTGCAGCTTACCCCACCTGCTTTGACACTTCTTTTGCCAGATTTCTCAACCACGACTGGTCGGTGACCCCCCCTCTTCCTTATTCGGAGCATAACAATGTCCCAACCCTATTTCACTTACCTCATCAGTAAGAATTAAACTTCTCCCTGATGCCTTTGATAGTGCATTAGGACACGACAGGCAGCATCACACGCCAGATCACACAAGCGCGTGGGTGCATGGAGAGAAAGTCAGTGCAAGAGGTGAGGTCTTGTGGGCTGTGTGGGGTGAGGAGGGACCTGTTTTCAGCTAGAAAAAACACTTTTGCAACTTGCAATTGCCCACATGGTGCTTTTGAAATCTCTTCCCTTTGTGGTGTGGGTGCAGCAGGCACAGAGCAGGAAATGCTACACCAGCAACACCAACACCTCATCATCCTTTCGGGGGCAAAAGGACACTTTGTTGGGATCCAGAACTTCAGGCTGCCACATTGCTCAGGTTCTTGACTGCTCCAGACAGGTCCCATGTCTTCACTAAATGGCTGGTTGAACCCAATACGAGCGGCAGCTGCACAGCTTTACACAGCTCTGTCCCAGCCTCTCCTGATGGTGCTGACTCACTGAGTGTTCCAGCTCCCAGAGGTTCTGGCCTTGGACACACTCAGGTCATTGCCTGGGTGAGCTGGTGAGAAGACTAGCAGGAAGCTTCAGGATGATGTGTTAGGGGCCCTTTAGCACACCTCTGCTCAGGCATTACCAGGTGGAGACAAGCAATTGGGGCACCAGCCCACTCTGTGCTCCAGGGCCACTGCACCTCCCACCCCAGCCCAGAAAAGGGGTGCGAGCATCAGGGGGAGACGTGCTGAGGACAGCCCCAGACTTAGTCTGTGCACCCCAAAAGTTCTGGTGCCTGGGTGGTGGGGGAAGGCAAATAGATGAAATCCATGTCCAGACTCATGCCACGGCCTCTGACACCCCTTCCAGATATCAGTGGGAGATGTCCACTGGTATCTCTGCACATAACATCAGTCTTGAGGTTTTCCTCCCCAGTACCAGCAGGAAAGCCAGTGCTTCTCAGTTTTTGTAAAGCTCTAGATGCAGGACTTAAATGATACTAAAAGAGCTATTTTAAATTTTATTTAAGCTTCTGAATTGTGTCAGATTCTGGGGGTTTTTTTCTCTTTTCCTGACTCCATCCCCATATGCGAGCTCAGCCATTGGAATTCAGGCAGGGATTGCCTGTGAATCTCCCAGAGCCTGTTCTCCTTCCCTCAGTTAAGGTGATACTTCCCTTCTCACTCTGCAAGTTCATCCTCCTCCACAAAATAAAGGGAATGCAGAAACACTTGCAGGAGCAATCTTTCTTTTGAGTTTTCATTTACTCAGAGTCTCATGATGAAGGCAAACATTTAATGCTGGCCTGGCCACCAGCAGAGGCTTCTCCATCCCCACAGCTCTAGCAGCAAAGCCTTGCCTAACGGAGCCCAAAGCAGGGATCCAGGTTCCAGAGTGAAATGGTCAAGCCAGCTGCCCCCAGGCTGTGAGCACAGGGCTGGGGGTGCACCAGCCCCCTCCATGCCCTTCCCTGCCTCGCCTGCTGGGTGGCCAGCACTGGCTTCAGGAGCATCAGCCTTGGCCACAGCCTCTCACGAGCTGATGCTGCAGGGCCGATGCAGAACCCATCCTGGACGCCCTTCCCAGGACAGTCCCACGGCAGGGACAGGGTGTCTGTCCTTCTGCCACAGTGCTGGGAAAACGTGGGTACAAGCGGCCTCTCAGTTCTCAGTGCTCACGGCAGCACAGGGGGCTGGAGAGCAGCGGAGAGGGCTGGGGCAGGAGGAGCCCAGCCCTTCCTGGCCCCGTGTCTCTGCCAGTCCATCCAGATATTTGGGTGCACGATGTTGAAGAGGCTCTGATCCCTGATCAGTGCCAGTGTCCTGCCTCTGACAGCACCACCCAGCTCCCAGGAAACAGAAGAGGGCAGTTTCATGCGCTTCTTTCCCAACTGACCTAGTTAATAGTTGACCATGCCACGAAGCAGAATGGTTTAAACTGCTTTTGGGACAGGTTAAATACAATTGAAAACCAGATTTCTGTTTCATAAAAGCACCTGCCAAGCCCAGCTCTAAATATAAATCATCTGCTGTGCCAGACCATCCCAAGGCAGTCCTGCTCCAGAGTGAATTATTGCCTTCCGTTCCTGCTTGAGTGCATTAAATGTATTCAGCTCTGTCATGATGTGATTGTTCCTTCTCTGCCTTGTTTTGGCACAGAGAACACCAACTTCAAGACAAGTGAGCTTGCACTCGTGCAAGCGAGTGCAAAGAAAGGCAGAGCCTGGACATGGCCTTGCTGCTCAGCAGCTCTTAGGTTCTGACAGGTTTTCTCCTCTCAAGGCAGCCACCCTGCAGATGTGGTGTTGCTGCTCTTTGCAACTTTCAGGGCCTTACTTGAAAATCCCAGCCTGCACAGGTAGCCCTTTCTCCAAACAACCGCTTCTCACAGTCGTGACTAAAGCAGTGGCACAAACCAGACTGAAAAATCAAAGTGCAAACCTTAAGGGAAGTTCTACTGCCCCATCATTGCAATGGGCAGCTCCTCTCAGGGCAAAGCAGGGGCTCAGAACCATAGAATCATACAATTACAGACTGATTTGGGTTGGGAGGGACCTTAAAGCACATCTGATTCCAACTCCCCTGCTGAGGGAGGGGACAGGGTTAGGGCTAGGGCTCCACCAGACCAGGTTGCTCAGAGCTCCATCCAGCCTGGTCCATCCTGTACCCTTGTGATACACCTACCTGCTGGTAGAGAGCGTAACAGGGCACCTGAATCCATGATAAAATGCACAGGCACGGGGTTCTTATTCCCCCACAACTCTTCCCCACCTCTCCTGCGTCTCTCAGCCATTCTGCTCAGAGCAGGACCCTGCTGACCTGGCTGCTGGCGTTCAAAGCATGCAAAAGACAAGAGAGAAAACTGGGAGGTGTCTCTGCCAGCTCTGGGCTGGACACAACCATCGCTCTTCATTTGCCCAAAGCTTTGGCCAAGTCTTTTGGGACTGGATGCAGTTTCCCAGCCACGGGCTTTAAGTGCTGTCTGGGATAGCCTGTGGTGTCACAGACATCCCTGTGGGTACAATGCACGACCCACGGGAAGTCCCTAAAGTGGTGACTGGAAGTCAAGGCGAGTGCAGAGTGCCACAGTGTTCGTGTGGATCAGTGCAGGCAAGGTCCCAGGTGGCTGGATGAAGCGGCTGCTGTTGTGCAAAGCATTTGACACTGTCAGGCACACGTTGTTTCCAAACTGGAGAGATATGGATTTAATGGATGAACCACTCAGTGGATAAGGAACTGGCTGGTAGAGGCACTCAAAGAGTTGTGGTCCATGGCTTGATGTCCAAGTGGAGCCCAGTGACAAGTGGTGTCCTCAGGGGTCAGTGTTGGGACCGGCACTGTTTGACATCTGTGTGGGTGACCCGGACAGGGGGATGGATGCACCCTCAGCAGATTTGTCGATGCCACTGAGCTGCATGTGCAGTCAACACTCTGAAGAAAAGGGATGGGGCATCCAGAGGGACCTGGACAGGCTGGAGAGGTGGGCCTGGGTGAACGTCATGAAGTTGAACAAATCCAAGTGTGAGGTCCTGCACCTGGATTGGGGAAATGCCAAGCACAAATCCTGACTGTGCAGAGAATGGACTGAGAGCAGCCCTGGGGAAACAGACTTGGCAATGCTGGGGGACAAGAAGCTCAACATTCCCTGGCCATGTGCACTGGGACCCAGAAACTCCCCCATGTGCTGGGCTGCATCCAAAGGGGGATAACCAGCAGGTTATGGGAGGTAGTTCTTCCCTTCTACTCTGCTCTAGTGAAACCCCATCTGCAGTGCTGAGTCCAGCTCTGGGGCCTCAACACAAGGAAATCTTGGACCTGTTGGAACAAGACCAGACAAGATCACTAAGTCGATCACAGGGCTGGAGCCCCTCTGCTCTGGAGCCAGGCTGGGAGAGCTGGGGGTGTCCAGCCTGGAGAAGAGAAGGCTCCAGGGAGACCTGAGAGCCCCTTCCAGGGCCCAGAATGGGCTTACAAGTCTGTAGAGGGACTTTTCACAAGGGTGTGTACTGATAGGACAAGGGGAAATGACCTTAAGATGGAGGAGGGAAATGTTTAGATTAGATATTAGGAAGAAATTCCTCCCAGTGAGGGTGGGGAGGCCCTGGCACAGGGTGCCCAGAGCAGCTGTGGCTGCCCCATCCCTGGAAGTGTCCAAGGCCAGGCTGGATGGAGCTTGGAGCACCCTGGGATAGTGGAAGGTGTCCCTGCCCATGGCAGGGGGTGGAACAAAGTGAGCTTTAAGGTCCCTCCTAACCCAAGTCATTCTATGATTCTATGAATGTATCATTCTGTGTTTGGGTCCTGCCTGGCAGGACGCTGAACCTGGACTGACAGACCCCACCTGATCCCCCGTGGTACAGCAGTGATGGCAGCTGGACCCCAGCCTTGGAGGCACAGGTGAAAATCTGGGTAACACACAGCTAAAACAATGGTTTTCTCTGGCTGTTGTTCAGTGACTGAAGCCAACACTCCTGCCTGCTGCCAGCAACCCAACATCCCATCACAGGAGCCAGCAGGATGCACCTTGCTGGGGGGGCTGGTGCCCACATGTTATGATTCATGGGCCAAAAGGAAAAGCCATAGCTGGTTCTGCTCGTAGTGAGGAAAGGTAGAGTGCTGACACTCTACCTTGTTTTCCCAGCTGATCCCAGCTCCCCTGGTGTTCCCAGGGGCAAGCCCGAGCTTGGGTTCAAAGGCTGGCTCTGAAAGCAGCACTTGTAAGAGCAGGGCAGTGTTGATGAGAAGAAAACTTGGCCTCAGGGTGCACCTCAGGCCGGATGGGAACACTCCCAGCAGCCCACCTTCTCGTGTGTGTCAGCCAGCATTGAGACGCCGCTGGCACCAGAGCTGGCTGCAGCAGTGACACAGACATCAGATCTGAGCCCTCCACCCATTCCAGGCATGAGAGCACAGCCTTGGCTGTTCCACATCTTTATGACACTGAATTGTCTTTCGGGATTGGTCATCGTGGCTGGGAGTGTTTAAAAAGTGCCGTTTAAACACCGGCTTCTGCGCAGCCTTTCCAAACCAAACGTGGGAAGGAGCAGGGCTTGAGTGTTTCTGGGAACACTTCCTTGAGTGTTTCCCAAGACAGCACTGCCTCCCTTGTCCCTCCTGCCAGCCCCTGGCTGACACACTGCCAGCCTGGGAGACCAGGGGCCTCACTCACCTTCTCTGTGCCTGGCTGAAGGCTGGCACTGGTGTTTCTTGGTGCGGATGTGCTGCACACACGTTCTCCGTGGCTTGCTGTGAGTGCGTGCACATGCCTCACATGGAGTGTGTGCTTACAGAGTCATGGAATCAGAGACACTGAGATCAGAAAAGCCCTCTAAGGTCATTGAGTCAACCACTCCCTCAGTTCCACCATGTTCACCACTAACCCACGTCCCCAGGTGCCACATCCACTCAACTTTTGAACACTTCCAGGGATGGTGACTCCACCACTGCCCTGGGTGGCTGTGCCAGTGCTTGACAACCCTTTCTATGAAGATATTTTTCCCAATAGCCAACCTGAACCTCTCCTGCTGCAACTTGAGGCCGTTCCCTCTTCTCCTGTCCCTGTTCCCTGGGAGCAGAACCCGACTGCCCCCAGCTGCCCCCTCCTGTCAGGGAGTTGTGCAGAGCCACAAGGTCCTCCCTGAGCCTCCTTTTCTCCAGGCTGAGCCCCTTTCCCAGCTCCCTCAACAGCTCCTCATCAGAGTTGTGCTCCAGCCCCTTCCCCAGCTCCATTCCCTTCCCTGGACAGGCTCCAGCCCCTCAATGTCTGTCATGAGGGGCCCAGAACTGACCCCAGCATTCAAGGTGCTCACAGCCCTATGAGGGTCCTGTCCAGACCCTGCTGGGGCTGAGCTGCCATCCCAAGCACCCCACAGGGAAGCACTTCTGAGAGCAGTGGGAATCTGCAGGAGGTGCAAGAAATGCTTAAAGCAGAACAAGGTACAAGAGGTGTTTCAGGGGAACTGAGTCTGGAAAGCAGCTGGGCTGGGCTCCAGGGAGCATGGCAGCCCCTGACCTCGGGCACAGGGGGCTCAGGGCTGGCTGCAGCACGGCCGTGTGAGGGTGCAGGGCTTGGTGTGCACAGAGCCAAGGTGGAGATGAGGCTTCTCCTCACCTCCTGACCGAGCTGTGCTAACAGGGGAGCCTCTGTCCCCCACACAACCTTCCTTGGGTAGATCCCACATGGGACCTTAACTCTTGGAGACCTGCATGCTTTATCTCCACAGAGCTTTCTGACAAGGATTTGAGAAGCAGTCCCTCTCTGTGAGGCCAAGCATTTGGCATAAAGCCATCTGCTCACATCTGGCACATTAAGCTCTCATTTTCCTCTGACCTAAGATCTTTTTTCACATTCTGGGTAAGAGAAATCACTTATCACTGGGGTGAAGAGTTTGCTCTGAGGAAGCACAGGCAGGAAGACATAGGTTTCTCATCAAAATTTTTTCCTATTATTTCTTGCCAGAAACCTCTTGTGCTTTTCTAGGAGCTTCTGAGGATCTGTCCAGGAGTGCCAGATCAGGTACAATCCTCCGTACCCTAATAATCAGATTCCTGTTCTTTGCAGGACTGATGCACAGCTGCAGCACTGACATCAACATCTGGCAAGTTCAGGAGGTCACATGCAAGGGGAGGAAGCCTAGTGTCCAAAGGCCAGGCCCTGCTCCTTCCGCAGCCCTTTGAGCATTGCTCCCTCCCTGCATTGCTCCCTCCCATGGGGGGTTTCCAACTGGGGCACCTCCCATGGGGTGCTGGAGATAACACAGACACCTCAAAGCCACCTGCCAGTGAAATACAGAAACTTGTCAGCTTTCCCTCAGGGTGTTATGAATGGGTGATGTGGGTTTAAATCAGTCCCTGCCTTTTGCCCAGGCCTCTGGCAGCAGGCAGTCACGTTACTGAGGCATCCAGCACCCCAAAACCCACTTCCATTCTTAAGTTCTTTAATAACGGCTGATTCAGTCTATTATAGAATGAATTATTTATTAATAGACACAAAACTAACAGACATAAGACTTAAAACAGGCTATTACTACACAAGGATAAGACAAAAGAGAATACTAGTATTACGCACGAGGTTAAAGGTACCATTAATTTTTCAGCTAGCTTGAAGTAGTATAGCTTAGGATCCAAGAAATAGTATAACTCAGGATCCAATGTTTCTTATCACCAAATAGTTGAAGGGGCACACATCGAAATCCTTTCCCAGAAAGGATTTCCAGAAAAATAACCACGAAGTCGCGTCCAAGCTTCGGGGAGAAATCATCTTGCATGTTCCCAGGGAGTGTGTAAGAGACTTCTGCCTCTGTGATAAACTGTAGTACTTTTATAGTGCAAAACCGGGACTTTTGGTCACCTAAGTTTTTTAATCTCTTCCCAGATCTGTTAAGCTGACCTTTTGGTGCCAGGAGAGGATCCCCGCTGGGCCTTGCCCACCTGGGTGATCTCTCGTACCTGCAGCCGTGGTGGGAGAGGGGGGACGTGCCCTGGCACACAGGGGGAGGTGGGGGACTCAGGAAACAGCTCCTGTGCAGCCTCAACACAGCTCACTATGGGGACCAGGGTTCCCTCAGGGCCTTTCCTGCTGGGGCAATGCCTGGCACCCCCAGGGTCTCAAGACGGTAACCTGCTTATAAGCAGCAAAAGGATCCCTCTATAGTGCCCAGGAAAACCAGGCTTTTCTCTGAGTAAGTTTCCTAGAGAAAAAAACTGCTCGTCATCAAATGCAAAAGTTTCCAGGCAACACAGAGATGTGGTAGAATTTTTTGAATGAAAACATACTGGAGATGTTTGAGTCTGAAGTGAAGGGTTTTGTTTCAATTGGAGTTTCATTTTACTTATGATTTTTCCAAATTCAGCCTCGGGTTAGTTTGTGCAGGTGCTGCCTGTCATTAAATATTGCATTGTCATGGCTTGGCTTTTAGTGAATGAAATGTTTTGATGTGAGCATAAAGCATTTCAATCAGTCATTCAGACATTTTCAACTAAAAAATTTATCAGATTTGGTCCTCTGTAAGATATTTCCAAATTTTGCCTACTTCCAAGTAGTGGCAGACACAAACTGCACTAAGACTGAGCAGTGCATCTACTCCAAGCCTCCAGCTCACCTGTACTGCTTTACTTGCCAGTCTCAGGACTCTGGGATCAGATTCTCCCCAGGGCAGTGGTGATGTGGTACTTTGTCCCATGGTTTAGCTGATATGGTGGCATTTGGTCAAAGGTTGGACTCGATGATCTTGGAGGACCTTAATGACTCTATGACTCTGTACACGATTTGGTGTTACCTCTCCTGGGATGTGGCTTCCGAGGGGAGAGGCAGCCTGGCCCAGTGCTCTCCCAGTAGTGCCTTGACCCAGTTCTTCCCCATCTCAGCAGCTTTTGCCCCCACTCCTGTAGCACCTACCTGTGGTCTGTGACTATACAGCCTATCAGAGCCTTCTTCTGATTTCCTGCCAGCCAGAGAACCAACAGGAACAGTTGTGTCCTGCCAGACCCTCACAGCTGTGTGCAGCCAGACCCTCACAGTGGTGTGCAGCCAGACCCTCTCAGTGTGGAAGAACCCTGTGTGTTCACCTGCACTTCCAGCCAATTCCAGGCCATCGAGTTCCTGCCCACCAGCCACGGGCTCTGCCAGCGGCTCTCTGGAGTCTGGACATCAATGGAGCGGGGCTGGAGACAACGGGCAGTGGCTGCAGGGATCCCTGGACAGCCCTGGGTGGGTCAGAGCTGGCAGTAGAGGGGGATGTATGAAGTGAAAAGAAGCAGGACAGAAGTGGCTGCTCTGGGCCAGATGTGCAAGGAGCTCTTGCACAAATTAATAATGGGCACCACAGAAAGAGTGCAGTAGGGCTTTCAGCCCTCCAGGAGAGGTGGAACTCAGTATTCAGAGAGCTTTTTTCCATAATTCAAATACTGCCTTTCCTTGGACTTCTAACTGCTACTTTTCCAGAATATGCGGGGCCAAATCCACTGTGTGCAGACCTCATGCAATCAAAGGAAGGATGTGGGTGACAGTGGCTACAGGAACCCCCAGTCTGCAGCTGGAGGCATGTCTGTGGCAGGTGTGTGCAAACCACACCATCTTCACCCCAGCCTGCTCCTGAAAGGAGAACCAGAGCTCTCAGCAGATTCTCTGAACTGGGCATGGGTACCAAGCTGGTGGTCCAAAAGCCAGTCCCAGTCAAGGACACACTCAGGAAGCACTCGGGTCCAGCACAGCCAGCCTGTGGCTCTCAGGTGTTTGCTCATGGAAACTCACCAACAGCCTCTGGGAGCGACAAGAAGACAACTTCCAATAACCTCTACTTCTGTTTTGCCCTCATCCTGTCTGAACCCACTGGCTGGTCCTGGAATCAGTGGTTTAGGCACCCTTGAGCCAGATGTAGCACTGAACAACCACCCTGAATAGTCACAGACAGATTTATTCTTCGTTAATTTGTCTTGTATCTTTGTCTTGTGTCTGTACAGAGAGACTCTATAAGATCTTTACTAGAAATTGGTACATCAAAAGTACATCCTCCTCCTGCATCAAACCAGCATCATCCTCTCTGTCACACCCCTCCTTGCTCATCTCTTGCAAGCAGAGCAGTCCGGCTATCTGCAGTGTATGTGGACCCAGATCCTTACACCATGTTCCATCTCCTGTGATCTGTCTGCTTCATCGCTGTCTGCTTTTTTGGTGTCCTTCAACAAGCCTTGCTCTCCAGGTGGATCATTTACTCTCCCAGGAATATCTCCACAGGAATTCATTGCTGTTCCCACCATGTGGGCTCCAAGAGTGGTTTGACCATCATGCAGGTGGCACAAGGTGGGCTGTAAATGCCTTTACTCTGCACATTGGTGTACACTGCCCACAGAGGTCTTGGAGGTGTGGGCAGGACACAGAGCAGGCAGGGCAGGCTGCAGTGGATCAGCTGCCTTCTGAGGTACTGCGGGCACCAGAACAGCTCTAGTTTGCTGGCAGGAGCCTCTGCCAGGGAGTTTCTGGCTGCCTAGAACAGCCCTGTGGCTTACAACCATCCTTGGCTCACCTTGATCTGCTGTCCTGGTTCCATCCAGAACAGGGTCAGTTTTTGCAGCAGCTGGGAGGGGACGTATTTCCAACACTCATTTGGTTCCAAGGACACTTGCATGGGGAATGCTGTGGATACACCAGTTGTAGTGGTTTGCTGTTTACTGCTCGTTATCTTGTTTAAAAGGCTTTGGCCGGGCAGCAAAGAGGAAGGTGCTCCTGGGTTCAGCTTTCCCTGGCAGCTGTTCCGGGTGTTAAGAGAATAATTCCTCACACAGGAGGAATTTTGTCCCCAGAAAGCCTGGCGAGTGGAGACTTGAAATGCAGCAGGGACCTGGAGAAGGACAGGGAACCACCCCACACTCTGGACACAAGGGGATGTGAGGTTCTTTTCAGGGATCTAGTGAAGACCATTTGGTTGCCAAAAGTCAGGACGTTGCTGGGCTGCGGCTGCTCCAAAGGACATGGTGAGAAGAAAGGACATATACATGCAACCTCATTTTTCTTGCTTTAAAATGGTGCTCCTTGCTCTCATTCATGCCCCGATATTTCTTTTTAGTTTAGAGGTTCTTTTAGATTTGATGTGCTCACACTAATGAAAATGTTAAGGTTGACCCAGCTCATCCACTTGCCTACTCTGAATCCTATTAAGTGAGGCTGACACGTAAAAAGAGTTTTAAAGAGGCTGAGAAGTCCCACTTTGACATTTTTTGGACAGATAGTATTTTTCTTTTCAAATGACTTTTGGTTTAGAATGTCCTTTCTGGGATAATTTTTTTTAATGTCAACACTGGAGTGGGGGGGAAAAACAACATGTTTTTTATTATTTTGATCAACCCAAACCAATTCTTTCTGGACTTCTTTTTCGTGGGAATTGCCAAAAACATGAGCTTGCAGAATGGTAACAGAAAAGAAAAGTTGTGATTCTTGCCCGACATCCGACTCAAAGCAGGCTGCTGCGCTGGCTGCTCTTCCTGGAAGGTGGGAGAGGGAATGGCAGGAGGCTCCATCAGCCTGCCCCTCGGTTTGGTGTGTGAGATTCCCCGTCTCCAGCTCCGTGTGTGGGGGCACGGAAAGCACCACGGCACTCGTGCACCTGCAGGCCAGAAGATGTCAGTGCCCATCGTGCTCCTCAGAGCCCTATCCAGCCAGACAAGCCATCTGCTCCCTGCCTCCTCACAAGTGCTTTCCCCTGGGATTGTCGTGTTCCTCAGGAGCCTGGACAGCTACAGGCGGGAGACAGAGCCCAGGAAAAAAATCTCCATGAGTTCAAGAAGCATTTGGACAGCACTCTCAGGCACATGGTGGGACTCTTGGGGTTGTCCTGTGCAGCGCTGGGAGCTGACTCCATCTTTTTGGGCCCCTTCCAACTCAGGATATTTCATGATTCCCTGATTGTCTGACACACTTAGCAAAATTCACAATTTTGCCGGTCTGGAAAGAGTGCCCTCATGTTGTGATCCAAGTCTCATTTCTGCCCCACGGCACAGTGGCTGCTGTTCCTCAGCCCTATCTCCTCCATGTGGCTGCAGCCTGTTCTGCCAAGTCCCTGCCCCTCTGCCTGCCCTGGGCTTGCACCCCACACTGTCCTGTCTCCTCTGCTCTTCCCCGGCAGATCCCATGGGCCCTGGGGTGGGATGGGATCCACTGACAGCCCTGACCTGGCAGAGGGTTTCTAAAAGTCATTACTTCTGGTTCTCACACCAGCCTTTCCCAGGAGCAGAAACGCATCATTCCCCTGCTCAGCTCCGCTCTGCTCCCCTGCTGGAGGGCACCTGACACGGTGCAAACCCGGGGCAGGTACAGGAGGAGATGCTGGAGCAGTAGCCAGAGCGGCATCAGAGCTGTGCTTGCCAAGGGCCACTGCTCTCACTGCACAGACCCGACTTCTAAAGGCCTTCTGGTGCAGGAATGGGCTTAATCTCACCCTGGCAAACTGGCCTTGGCTGAGACTTCATTATTGAAATATTGTGGAGATCTAGGATAGGGCCTACACGTGGGGGATGATCTAAGATGACTGATCTATTTTCAAACGTGGAGAGGTGGGAGTAGAAACACGTTCTGCTCTTGCCCATTGCAGTGATACGGGATTGAAGCAGTGCTGGTGCCTCCAGATATGGTGTGATGCAAATGAGCTCTTACTGCTTTGATCTCTTTATCTTCCCTTTCTCCTTCTCTTTATGGAGACTGCCTTTAGTGTAGTTTTCAACCTGCAGGCTTTTAGGAAGAATTTCAGCTGGTTCTATGGCTCCAGGTACCATTCTATTGTCAGCCCCAGCTTTGCCCCAGGCAATTCAGGCATTTTGTGGTGACCTTGGAGATTTCAAGATAAAGAGGAAAAGAGATAGTGAGAACCTTTATGAATCACTCTAGTATAATCTGAAGTATTTCTGAAACCATCATTTATTGCCTTTGGGCTCCTTTTCTGGTGGTGTAACTGTGCATTTTTACTGGATGCTGATGAGAGTGGCCAGGAGAGAGGCAGAGACAGTGCTCAACGCCCAGTGATTTCAGGATGTTTCATGCCTTACAAGAACAGGCCTAGTGTTGGGCCTTTCCAAGATAACGGTGGGAATTTTAGTCTGGTTTGTTCCTTTCCCCTAAAAACCAGACTGCTGGACTGGGAGGCCTTAATGCTGTAATTGTGCAACTAATTAATCAAGAGGATACCAGGTCATTAGCTACTCCTCACAATCACAAAAAATTCTGCTCACCTGTCTGAGTGTAAGGAAGGTGTTTTTTATGGTCCAGGAAGCCACATGTCCAGCACCAAAAGTGAGAGGAGCTAGGTTGAGCCAGTGCTGGGAAGAGAGCACATCAATATCCTGAACATCTTGGAAAATATGAACATATTCTTCTAGCAAAGCAATTTAGGGGTTGAGAAGACAGTCACCATCTGGGATTCTTAGGAGCTTCCTGTAGGCTCAAACCAGGATGTCAGTCAGATATGTCCTTTGGGGTGACTGCCTCCCTATGGACAAGGAGCAAGAGGTCCATTCCCCAAAATACGGAGTCTTGTCCAGTGACTTGGGCCATGTCTGTCATCATTTCCAGCTGTAGCCACATGCATTGGGTTTCTCTGAGGTACCGGGGAAGCCAGAAGCCCATAGAGTACCCCACTGTGGGCTCCGTGAAGGTCCAGGAACAACAACCTGAGCTTGCAGAAACCTTGCGGAACAAAATTCTTGAAGGCAGCTGTGAGAGCAGGAGGACACAGTCTTCTCGGTCTGCTGAGTGACAGAGGGACCCGTGGAGAGCACCTCAGGGGACAGAAGCTAAGGACCAGACTTTCTGCCCCTTTGGAGCAGACAGAGGTGGTTGGGGAATGTCTTCTCCCAGCCACAGGTAGGAGTTGCTCTTTCTGTAGGACATCCGCCCAGTGATGCCTCCCAGGAGAGCATCTCTCTGCCAGCAGTGTGCAATTTTCTACGGCCAGATGCACATCAGGCTCTGAGGTCTCTCTGCTTGGCCTCAGCCAAAACCCTATCCCTGCAGTTCCACCCTCACACCCTCCTGGCTGAGCAGCCATGGTCCTGTTGTGTTACTCTAGTGGGGCTTCAGCCTGTGTTGCTTTAGGTCTGTTGACTTCTGCTCGCATTAATTCCCATTGCAGTGCGTCTCTGGGGAAACACTTTGCTTTGTGCCTGGGAAGACACATGTCAGGAGCTTTGGGGCTCATGGGCAGGGCTCATCTTTCCCCAGGTTTGTGGGCAGCTTTTAGATGCCTCGAGTTTGTGAGAGAGGCATCAATCCTGCTGTCCCTTGAGGAGCATCCTGGGGCTGTTGCTTAGGCCTGTCTCGGGCAAGTGTTGCATGTTTCCCTTCGTGCAGCCCCCTCGCAGCAGCATAAGAACCTTTCCTTCTGGTCCAGAGCGTGCACGTCCACAGAGCCCTGCAGGAGCCTTCTCTGCCTTCTCCCAGGGAGGCTGCGCACTCCCCACAGTGACATCCACGGCTCCGTGGCTCGAAGCACAACACCACAGCCTGCCCCAGCCAGAGATAAACCCCTTTGATCTTTAAAGCTCGTATCATCCCTAAGCTAAAACTCTGTGGTCACCATCTCGTAGCGCGGGTGGAGAGTGTGGCAGGCAGTCCCACCAGGGAACCCAGAGCAGTGTGCGTGTCACCTCGTTTTTTGGTAAGGAAGATCAGCTAATCAGTGAATAATCAAAGGCTGTTCATGAAAGAAGGTGACATCAAAGCAAATAATTTAAGGAACCCCTCGAGGGCCAGAGGAGTTGTAAGGTCTGAGGCTGAATCACATGAGCTCAGTTTCCATGAACTGTGTCTCAGTTTTCCTGCAGGTACAAGTTAGAAATGCTTACGATAAATGTTTAGAATTAGTTGGGGAAGGGGGGAAAGTTAAATCACACTAATTATAGCCATGATGGCTTTGGTGCAGTGCCATTTGAAAGCATAGGTATTTTCTACACCTAATGCAAGAGGCATTAAAAGACATTGCTTCTTGGGTAAGCAGGGTGATACGAGAGCAGAGTTTCAGTTCTGGGAGTAGTGGAGTAGTTCACTCCACTACAGCATTCCAGACCACAGCATTCCAGACCACAGCCATGAAGGATGATTTGACAGCAAAAGAATTCCTGCTTTTATTTGATATCTTGTAGAGAGGACAGACAGGCCAGTCACTGGGGAAGGAGGAACAGGGGAGCTCTGGGACAGGAGAGGGATGGCTTGTCCCAGAGCCCCACTGCTGTGTGGTGTCATGAACTCAAAGGCAAGAATCTGGACAGTTCCTCTGCAGGTCCTACACTGCAAACCTGGGTGAAGCTGCAGCACCCCATTTCTTCTGCTACCTTTCTAATTTCTTTTAGAGTTTAAGGGACTTGGGGATTTGAATCATGCTCTTTGTGCATTCCTGTACTGCCTGCTGTGGTACAGACCTCACCTTTGTGACGGTTTCTCCAGTGCAAATGACAAGAGCCGTGCACAGACACGAGCACTCGTTTGGCTTCCCTGGGTGCTTGTCACTCAGAAGAGAGCCCTAGCTTGGGGAGTCAAAGTCACTGACACAGCTGAGAAAGGTCAGAGGAGTCCCTAACCCATTCAGTCCATGAATCCCTATTTCTTCTGCTGGATGCTGCAGAAAAAAATAATCCAGGTTCAAATACCATGGGTTCCTTTTAAATTAACTAAATATGGCTGACTGAAGTAACCACCCCCAAACACTTGAAGAGATAAACAGCTTCTCTGATTGCTCTGACAGGAAGCATTTCCACCCTTGCATGTGCTGGGGATGTACATAACATAAGAAACCTTACTAAGAGGAAAAGCACGAGCTTGGGAAAACACAGCAACAAGTCAACAACATCTTTAAATGAGTAATAAGTCAAATATTTACTCCCACAACACTTCAGGCAAGAATCCTGTGCCTCAGCTTTCACACAAGCATGGACAGCCTGTGGAGAAACATCTCGTACTTTTGTGGCTAGAAAAATCACCGGGTCCAGGACTGTGCTTGGGAAGTTTATTTCCAGCCCTTGGAGGAATTCGTTCTTCCTTCACACCATTTGTCCTTGCACATTCCATGCTGTCCTCACACCACAGCCAGGCCAGGAATTCCACCGCGCCAAGCTGGGTGTGATGTCCCCTGCTCTGGAGGAGCCAGTGGGGGGTCTCTGCAGGATGTCAAGCTGGAGAGTTAACGGCAAAACTGAGTCCCTGGAACCTTTGCCTTGCTGTTCATTAGTTGGCAAACCACTGCCAGGATTTGCACTTTCGGGGTCCCCTTTTCAGGGCTGTCAGTGTAGGTGTGTTACACTTGAGTCCTGCAGGGCTGCAAACCACCAGAGTGTTCAAACAGCCAAAACATCTGTGAGTTTTAAGTAGAATGACTCTAAATATCTCCTATGTAACAACCTTGAAAATATGGGCTGGGTTTTTCTTCATTGCCCAAAGAGATGGTGGGAGAGAGCCCCTTGGCTCAGACCTGCCTGTGGCCAGGAGCCCCAGGGCTGCAGGAGGGTGAGAGGGAGGGAAGGGGGCTTTTAAAGAAAAGCCATGTGCTGTGGAGCTGTGAGGCTGCCAGAGTGAGGGGATTATGGCATCTCTCCTCTGCCTTTTGGAAGATTTCTTCAGAAACCAGTGTATTGTGGTCCTTTTAGGTATGGATCAGGGCAGGAGGAAAGAAGCGTCCAAGACCAGGTTGGGCAGGGCTTGGAGCAACCTGGGCTAGTGGAAGGTGTCCCTGGCCCTGGCAGGGGGCGGAACGAGATGAGCTTTGAGGTCCTTTCCAACCCAAACCGCTCTGTGATTCCGTGATTCTAAACGATATTTGACCTCCCATATCCTCAGCCACCCAGAGCCCTGCTGCTGCCTGGGACTGATGCTGGGGTCTGCACACCCCTGCAGCCACCACCCACCCGGGGCACGGGGCAGGCGCTGTCCCCATCGTGCCTGGGCACACAAAAGGCAATTCCACGAGGCTTGGAAAGTGTCTCCTGCAGCCAGCAAGGAGTGCTCTCTACACTGCCAGCAGAAGGCAACTTAAGGAACATGCCTGACAGTTTCGTGGAGATTTTGGATGTTTCAGATCTGTGTTTTCTTTCACGGTCTTTCATTTTACATTATTTTTCGTTATTTTCACATTGTTCCACAACATGTCAAAACATCAGACAGATTCATTACAACACAAACAGGAGACACTTTGATGTAGGAAAAAAAGATGTTTTAATGGGTGCTAAGTAGCAACTGCCCTTGGGGGTTTAAAAATAAAAATAGAAGCAGCACAAAATAATATTTTAACCCTTGTATCCTGGGATCACCAAAATATAGAATGCAGCATTGCACACAGAACAGTGCAGGCAATAATTTTCTTTTTGCACTCATTCTGAAAACAGAATTTTGAATTCTCATAGATTTTTGGTGAATTTTCTACCACTTCTTTGGAGAAGAGGAAGTTATAAAGAAAAAAATAAACTTTGCCAGGAGTATTTTCAAAAGGGCTCACAAAGGGCTCCTGGTTTTGCCACAGGACACCTCTCCAGAGAATATGCAAAGGCAGCTTCCAACCTTCCTGATGTGTCACCTGCCTCCACCAATGCCAAATAAAGCAGGTCAGAACATGGCGGTTTGGGTTTTTTTGTGGAAAATGGTGCAAAATGCAGAAGCCTATACCCTCGAGGTGTTCTGCTCTTCACCAGAAAAACTCAGGCATTTATTTACTGAGGAATACAAATGCATTTCAGTAAATTCTTCAATAAACTCATTTTTCAGTGAAGCGACTTCCCATCCAGAGCCCAAAGCCGGCTGAGATGCTGCAGGGCATTTGACACTTGACCTGTGGGATCTCAGGTGTTCTGAGCAGATGGAGCAGCTCAGAGACATCCCCCTTGTATTGCTGGGTTCTCCTGAGGGACTTTTCTCCTTCATGCTTCTGTCCTTGTCCTTGGCACAAGCCTCCTTCCAATGCCAAGACATTCCCACGGGGAGGACAGGGAACATCCTTCCTTAGGCTCACAAGTCTGTGGGATTTACAGAAGGAAAGAGTAAAGTAAATTGCCTTTATTTTGTTGCTGTTTCTCCTCATTTTCCCATCACACCCATCAGCCTCTGCTATTTAGTCTGAGCTCTGAAGAGCCGAGCTGTGCCCTGTCTGTGCACAGTGACACAGAACAGCCCCTTCTGCCTCACACAGTACCCCCCAGCACCTCAGATGACACTGCCCAGGATTGCTTTGCTCAGTAGGGGATACACCCATCTATTCCCATTGCTTTTAACCACACCAGCTTTTAATTCAGCCTCATCTTAGTTTTAAAGGTCAATGCTCCCTTGCTCACCTTGGACACAGCCTGGTCTAGGTTGGGGTAAGCAGCGTGGGTTTCTTCACGTGCAGCTGCTCATGAGGGCAGGGTTGCAGCTATCAGGTATCAGACCTCAAGGATGACCTTGGAGCCAGAAACACCCTTGTTTTTTCCAAATACCACCCTGTGTATTGAATGTCTCAGTACAGACCAAGCTACTCTCGTGCCCTAATATGAGGAGAGCTCTGCACAGGCGGCTCACGGTGACTCTGTAACGTGCAAAGGGCTTCAGACTCAGCAGCACCCTCGAGCCTTTGGGTACCAGCACAGCCTCCCCCAGCAGGGTCTATCAGACCCTGAGCAGGGGAGATGAGCCTTTAGCTGGAGATGGCACAGAGTGAGACAAGCACAATCAGCCAGGTTCCTTCCACCTCCCAACTTCAGTTTGTCACCCACAGAGCCAACCTCTGCCCCTCAGTCCAGTTTGCACAGCGTAGAGAGAGCCAGTCCAATGGGATGTACCCTTTCTCCCGTGGGTTACTGTCTCCTCAAAAGCAGCTGTCTGTCCACACACTGGAAAAGCTCCCTGTGGGGGCTGGCATGACCATGGTGACAGAGAGATGCTCTTGGGCCCAAGGACATACTGTCCTATTCCAGTGTCACGGGGCTTCCTGCTCACGCTCCAAATATTGTGAGACGGCAACACTGCTTGTGCTGTTGGGAAATGTCCTAACTTGCTTCATAACTTGGAGAAGCTCAGGCAGACCACCCTGAAGGAGCCAGCTCTCTCTGGCTACTCCTCTCCATCCCTCTGCAGGCACAGCCTGGGCTGTGATCAACTGCTAACGCTGAAATGCTGTTTGCAGAGAGGGGACAGAGCCTGGCACTGAGGTTTATTCCATGCAAACCACTGCGTGACTGATCAGAAACCTCTGTCTTTCCTTTCTGCCAGAGACCTGAGCATGAACAACATCAGCCAGCTGCAGCCCAGCATGCTCCGACACCTGCGCTTCCTGGAGGAGCTGTGAGTAGGGGCGGCCGCAGGGGCAGGGAAGGGTCGGGGGGCTGGGGGACACTGCAGAGGGTCCTGTAGCACTGGTCACAGCGCCCAGCGCTGGTACTGCAGCTGCAGGCTGAGATGGGAGCAGACTGCGTGCCGGGACAGGGTTTATTTGCTGCTCTAGCTTAGGGGTTTCACCGAGGTCATCACCTTCAGGCTGAGATGATGCATGTGCCAAAAGCCAGAATAAAAGAGGACCTAATCTCCTGTTCAAAAATCAACACTGTACCCTGGAGCAGAGCCAGCAGAGAGCTTCATTCACCCTTCTGCAGACAGGGTCCCCCACACAGACTCCTGAGGCCCAGAGACACGTGAACCCCTGGGCGCTTTGCAGCTCGGGTGGAACCAGCCCTGGAAAACTCAAGTCCAAAAAGCTTTCCCCAGAGGCTGAGGTGTCCCACCACACACCAGTGTGCACTGAGGTCTGAGCAGACACACTCAGACACAGCAGCAATCCCAGTCCTGGGGATCAGCATGTGGCTGTGTGTCAGTGAAGGAGTGGCCCCACTTCTGAAAGTGTGAAAATTAACCAGCAGCACAAGAAACCACTGGAATCCTTTGTGAGCCCCAAAAATGGGAGCCCAGGGGGCAGAATGTTGAGGTTGACCATTTCTGCATGAGTAAATTGCACCTGTATGGTCTTACTCCACTTGACCATGAGAAATACCTCCAGGTGTTATTCTCATGCTGTTGGTACTTTCAACACAACAGCTTCTGTTGGAAAACACAGTTTCTTCAAAACACTGTTATTGCATTGCATGAAATACTAATGTTAATGCTGCATTTGACGTGTGTTGTGAACTTTCTGTGTATATAACAGTTACTGCAATCTAATCTGCCTAAATGAAACACTTTCACTGCTCTGAATCAGGTCCTGCCACCACCACAAGGCACAACACCAGCATTTCAAAAATGGTATTTTCCAAAATGTCAGAATTAAAGACATCACCCTCACACCCTGTGAGGGTGGGGAGGCCCTGGCACAGGGTGCCCAGAGAAGCTGTGGCTGCCCCATCCCTGGGAGTGTCCAAGGCCAGGCTGGACGGGGCTTGGAGCAACCTGGGACAGTGGAAGGTGTCCCTGCCCATGGCAGGGGGTGGAACTGGATGGGCTTTAAAGTCCCTCCAAATCATTGCAGGATTCTATGGTTTTATATTATAGGTTTTATATTTCAAATGGTCTTACAGATCATCATCTGTCTGTACTTTAAATTCATCAGAGTTGTAGGGACCCCAGGCACCCAAGCCCCCTCCCCAGCAGGCATTTACAGGCTGAGGGAGCATTTTTGATCCTGTTTTGGCTTTGGAGCCAGAGCTGCCCACAGAAGGTGGGTTCTTCTTCACCACTTTGCATCCTTGCAGCCTTTCTCTTTTCATTTTACTGACATGCATGTCAAAGTGTGGACCCCCACCACCTTCACTGGGGGTGGCAAGGCTTTTCTCACACACAGAGAAGACTCTGCTGTGTACAATTAGCAGTTGTCTTGCTGCAAGCAACCGTGTCCTGATTACGTCATGTGCAAACAGAGCAGCCTCCACCAGCAATGAATAAATATTCATAGGTTCCAAAAGAGCCAGCTTCCCACAGCCAAAAATAATTATGAATGAAAGAGGAGAAGGGGAAAAATTTAAAGAGGAAAATCTGAAAAAATAATTGGAAGTTGTTAGATAAGATTTTACTAGAGGTTCAATGTGCCACAAGTCCTCCTTTGGAAAGGACTGACATCACAGGGGAAGAAATGCAAACTGCAGCATCATATATCTGTGCATAGCAAAGTGCCTGCTTGAATTTGATAGCAGTAAGATGGTAATCCTATTTATGGAAATCAAGTAATTCATATGAAATCAAGCAAGGAAGGATTTTATATATTAAGGGGAAGTAAAAGTGATTCTTTCAACAACAACAGCTACACAAGGACAGTTTGTACAGCATTCCTAGGGCTGTCATTGACCAATAATGCAACTTGCCTGGCATTTCCCCTGCTCTTTTCACTTATATCTTTACCAAATTTTCATCCCACAACATTACATCAGGACCGTGACATTCAGCCTGGGATCACCCTCTGTGCCAGGACACGCACAAGAATCAAGCAAACAAATCCCGCTTGTTTAGACATCCTCAAGGGAAGTTTGTTCCAGTTTCACAGCTCAGATCTCTGCTGATTTCATCTACCTGGGACCCATTCCCAATGTCTGCCAGGGTGACACGTAGCACACGAGAGCAAGCCCTTTGTCTTCATCCCCATGGCAGAACTGCCTGTGCTGGGACATGCCAAGTGAATGAAGAGCAGAAACTGCTGCTGAGCAGTGAGGGGCAATCCAGGTATCCCAAATCCAGGTATCCCAAATCCAGGTGTCCCAAATCCAGGTGTCCCAGATCCAGGTGTCCCAGCGTTAGTGTCTCCTGGGGAGGAGGAAGATCTGCCTGCCTGCCTCCCTGCCTGTCCCCCTCCAGGCAGGGAAGTACTGACAACAAAGAGGACTCTGCTGCAGCTCATCCTTGCTGCAAGTGCCTGTCTTCTGTTAGATGAAAACCTTCAGCAGGTTTCTCATCCCCAGGGATTTTGGGTGGCATTATGGCCCCAATCTGCCTTCTACCCAGAGTCACAGTCACAGAATATCCTGAGTTGGAAGGGATCCACGAGGGTCATCAAGTCCAGCTCCCAGACCCACACAGCACCATCCCCAGGAGTCACACCTTGGTCCCAAGGGCATTGTCCAAATGCTGTTTGAACTCTGTCAGGCGTGGGGCCATGACCAGTTCGCTCCCCTGACACAGTATCAGGCCAATCCCTTGGGTCCTGTCACTGGTCATAGAGTGATCAGTGCCTGCCACTCGTCTTTCTCCCCAGGGGCTGAACAGAACAAGTTCCCTCAGCTGCTCCTCACACGGCTTCCCCTCAAGGCCCTTCACCCTCATCACTGCCCTCCTTTGGATGCTCTCTAATAGTTTAAAATCTACACTCTTATGTCCCCTATTACATGCTTGATAAACCAGGTGAGTAACAGGCTGGAGCAACTGAAGACAAAATTTAGAAAATTCAGTTCAAGGTGAACCAAAACTGATGTTCTGGGGCTTTGGTCAGCCCCAAAAATTTCTTTTAACCTGAGAGAGAAAAAATAGTTTCATCTTCAGGTTACTTCTTAACATTTACTCTTTTACTTTGGGCAAAGCCCTGAAAGAAAATGGTATTTCAAATTATATTTGCTTTATTGCCAAGATGCCTTAGGTGCTTGAACCTTATGAAAAGAATCAGAGGTTCCTCAGCAAAAAATTTGCCAATTTCAACCCAGATTTTCAAATCTCCTTTTCAAGATCCTATGAAAACTCTTACATTTTAAGGATACTTTAACTTTGATGTAATGCTCAGAAACATCCCAGGAACTCTTGACACCCCCAGTCCTTGATCCATAACCCTTACCTTCTTCAACAGTCAGAGAAAGCCCAGGTTCCTCTGGCTCCTCCTCACGGTTCTCCCCTCCTGCTCTCACCCATGATTCTCTGATTCTATCTTCTCTCTCGTTAGATTTAGCCCCAGTAGCCCAGGGTCCCATGGAGGAGGGCCAGTGTTTCACACCTTCCTTGATTCCTCCTCTTTCTGTTCCTCTATATGAGCATCATCTCAGGCTCCTCATGAAAGTGAACTTTCACAGAAGTCAGAGATCAGCTGGACTCAGGGCTGAGCTTGTGCAAGGAGCCAGGATTCAGCCGAGGAAAAGGAATAATGGGAAGAGGGGAGAGAGCTGCAAAATTGGGTGGATGAAGCACACGTGTCCCTGGACAACAAGGACAAACGTGCCTGGTTTCACTGCTGTGGAGCCCTGCACATCCAGGTTGCTGGGTCCCAGTCCATTAGTCCTCTGCACACACCCACACCGGACGGAGGTCTGTGAGTGTAAAACGAGAGCAGGGTGGCACGAGAGGGTCCTGAGGACAGCAGAGCAATCACCCAAGCCACCCCAACACCCGGCCAGGCCGTGTCCCACAGGGTATTTCCACATTGGCTCATCCCTGCTCTGGACACCAAACGTGTCCCCCAGGGGGTCGGAGGGGATGCTGTGGTTAGGGCACAGGTGAGGGTACAGGGATTGCTCCTGCTCACTCCCTGTGTGGTCTGGGTAAAGTCATTTTCCCTGCCAGTGCCTCATCTGTCCAGCAATGAGAGCGGGCCCTCAGCAGTGCCCTGTGAGTCGTTTGTTTTCACTGTGAGCTGCTCAGGAAGGTGCTGTGAGTGCAATTAGTTCTCATGCTCAGGGGATGGCCAGAGAGCAGATTCTCCAGACTCAGCTGCCTTTGAAGAGGCAGTGGGAGAGGTGCCCTCCATGGCCGTGCACCAGCCTGTGCGCCCTCTGGCCCCCTCCACCTCCAGAGACAGGAGAGGCTGCGTGAGCAGGCACGGTCCCAGCCCAGGCACTCACCAGGCTTTCCCTCCAAAGAAAACCTACAGAGAGAGAGGTGTTCAGAGCTGGGCCTCACACAGGCAGGGAGCAGCCCAGAGTTAAGTATGTCTCCTCTTTGTTTCTTTCCTTTTTTTCCTTCTTCTTTTCTTTCTCTCTTTTTGGCAGCAGGAAGATTGTTTAAAGTTGCTAATAAATTCCAGTTAATGAAGCCTGAAAAGCCAGAGTTGGGAGCCAAGAGAAACAAGAGCAATCAGTACAGAAGGAATAGAAAGAGATCTTGAAAGCCGGCCTGGGAATAATAACATGTTGAAATGTGTTCGCCGGCAAGGGCTTTGTTACCGCGCTTTGAATCCAAGCGCGAGCGCTCAGTGCCAAGAGGAGAAACTGCAGCCAAAGGCAGGTGTTCATTGCCATTCACCTCTCGCTTCAGGGCACAGCGGCAAGATCAGACCCCTTCCCAGCCACTGGCTCTTTCACCTGCCTCTTCTCGGGCCCCGCGGGCAGAGGGACTCACCGTCACGGGGAGTGCCGCCAAGGCAGCGGGCAGGCTCAGGACCACACGCTCAGGACCCACTGTGGCCTTCTCTGCCAGGCTGGGGGACCAAGAAACAGCACAAAAGCAAAATGAAATAAAATGCAGGCGTGTATGCTGGGAATGTGAATGCAGCAGCCCTCTTCTCCTCCTTTGCACCTGTGAGGGACCCCCTTCTCACCCCTCTTCCCATGCGGGTCCAGAGACCAGTGGAGCCATCACAACTCACAGGGCACCAGCGCTGCTCCTGGATGCCCTTGCCTGCTGTTAGAGCACCCCTCACATCAGCTCCCAGGCACCTGGAACATCCCCTATGGGGGGGGTTGTCCAGCACAGGGTCTCACTCCAAGGCAATGCCACTCTTGTAGGAGGCAGCATTGAAGTGATGCTGGCTGTAGGGCACGACTCCTTCAGGAGCGACAGCTCTTCCATGGAAAGGGTGCTGGCATTTCTGGGCAATGCTATCATGTGCTGGCACCGTGGTGAGAAGCCATTTCTGGAGCAGTGCAGTGACGTGTCTGGAGTAGGGGACTCCTGAGACAGCAGCTTTGGTGGGTTTCCATGACACGGCAGGCTGGAGAGGTCTCTTATGGAGACATAAACGCTTGTAGGGCCATGACCTTGCTTTGCCATGCTGGGATTTGGAGGCAGAATCTCTGCTCCCTTGGTAGTCACCTTGCCTGACACAGCCCTCTGTTTCCAGGTGGCCATAGCTAAAGAGCTACAGCTCTAAATTCTTGGCGTCTGTGGTTCCCCCAGGATTCTGCACAGCTCCTGTGCAGAGAAGGCACCAGGGCACAACTCATTGGCAACAAGGAGACTAGCTCTGGTTCATCCAGGACTTCCTGTCCCCCTGGCTGGCACCAGTCCTTGGCAGAGGATGGTGCTGCTCATCAGTTCAGTGGGTGAGCAAAAGCACAGAGAGAGTTAAAGGATTATTCCTCTGATGAAGCTGTCCAAAGGTCATCCCTGCACATGGCCTGAGGACTGTCCTCAGCACTGGCTAAGGTGCGGGTGAGGACAGGAGAGAAGGGCTTCTAAGGAGTTGTCTATCATGAACATTGACCAGTGAGGCCAAGCTACTGCAGCTGCCTGAATCAAATCCAAAATGTTTTGAAAATTTAGAGATTTCCATTCTATTTCTACTCCATTTAGACCAGGGAGAGTGTTCAGCAACTGAAAAATCCTTGCTAGTTGGGATAGCTGGCTCCAATTTTCCTGGAAACTGCTTTCCATGTGACTAACTCTGTTCTGGGGTACCCCAAGTGAGGCACCAAAAATAGAGTCAAAAGTCAAAACTGCTCTGGAGGTTCAGAGGGAACAAACTGAAAACCTTTGCAGTTCATAAGATACAGAGATGGAGTGAAGGTGCTCAGTGTCCTGCTCATTAAGGAGCTGTGTCTTACTAATATACTTGGCAAATGAATCCAAACTGGCTTGCATATGAACATTCATGTGGGTTGAAAACTGGCTTGAGGACCATAAACAAAAGCACAAATGCGATCAATCTATCGAGTTGGAACAGGCATTCGAGGGGGGTACAGCGAGCAGAGCTAGAAACAGGCACAGTCTTCTCCTCAGGGATGGAGTGAGACAGCAAAGACCACATTAGAGGCATCTTCAGGAGATACCAGACTAGGACCAGCTGCAGATTCCTGTGTGAGAAGGAACAGTCCAGGCCTGGCCCTTTTCTCAAATGCACCATGTTTTCACTTGTTGACTTAATTGGCTTCATTCCTGTTTTGCACCAGCACAAGAACAAACTCAGGCATGACACGGGGCCTGTGGTCCCCTGTGTGCCCAGGGGAAGGCCCAGGCTTGGCGTGATGACACTCTTTAGTCAAGAGCATGGAGTGTCTGGGCACTCTGCCTCAAGTGTGAGTGCTTGGGAAACCAACCGGAGCAGGAGATCAAAGGGGCGGCCGACATGCTCAATAAAAGTCTGGCAAGGGGAAAATTTTACTGGGGTATGGACACACGTTTGTCCTGTCCTGCCAATGGGCAACGTTCCTGCCTCCCAATGTGAGTGATAAGAGCATCACCGACCTGCCTGAGCACCTGACATGAGCGATCTTGCCCAGCACAGCCTTCGGGCGTGCCATGGAAGTTGTAGCATGACCAAGAAGCCCAAGATACAGGAGGGCTGAGCCTGTGGTAACTGAACAGCAGCAAACGTAAGGTGGTAAACCATGAGTTTGTTCCAACTTGGAGTGTATTGGGAATGCAGATCAAAGCCTGGAGGAATGTTCCCAGAAATCACGGGAGTGGTGGAAGGGGCGGGGGGGCAGAATCTAAAATCTGCCACGAGCTTTCTGAAGCAAGGCAGCCATACCCAGCTGCCACCCTCCCCTTCTACCTGCCCCTTCTCTCCTTCTGTCACTCACTTTAAATCCAGAGCTTTCTCTTTCTCCTAACCCTATGTCACGGTGTAAACTTCAGCACAGCAGGACATACCACTGAACCAAGTCTGTCCCAAAAAAAGCCCTGAGCAGGCCTAGAGCTGAGCTCATGTGCTGTGGGTCTGAAATTCAGCCCTGCAAGAACAGCTCCTCTTCCCTGTGCTTAGGGCAAAGGCAGTGCCTTTCTGTCCTTCTTGGTGGGGTTATTTGCTCAAGTCTCCTCCACAGAAGGAGTAAATTAAGAGCTGTCTCAGGGGATGTCATATTGGCAGCATCACTTCAAATGTTATTGTTCCATTTTAAATAGAAAGGAAGGAACCATTTCACTGTGTTTCCTGTGGGATCTGAATTCTGCAGATATATTCAATGGGTGCCTGTCTGCCAAGCAGGGGAATTTCTGGAGAGTTTGAGTGAGAGGGACAGAGGGAACCAAGCACTTGGAAGACTGCCAAGTGACCATGGACAGTCAGGAAGACTTTATGTGTCGGGTCTCTTACATGAACTGGCACAGGAGTTAACGGCATGAAAGCAAAGGATGGGCAGGAAGATGCTCCAAGAACTGAAGCCCCTCTGCTCTGGAGCCAGGCTGGAGAAGCTGGGCATGTTCAGCTTGCAGAAGGCTCCAGGGAGACTCAGGGGCCTCTCAGTGCCTAAAGGGGCTCCAAGGGAGCTGGAGAGGGGCTTTGGACAAGGGCCTGGAGTGCCAGGATGAGAGGGAATGGCTTCCCACTGCCAGAGGGCAGGGTTAGATGGGATATTGGGAAGGAATTGTTCCCTGTGAGGGAGGGGAGGCCCTGGCACAGGTTGTCCAGAGCAGCTGTGGCTGCCCCATCCCTGGAAGTGTCCAAGGCCAGGTTGGACAGGGCTTGGAGCAACCTGGGATAGTGGAAGGTATCCCTGCCCATGGCAGGGGATGGAACTGGATGAGCTTTAAGGTCCCTTCCAGTTTTAACTGTTCTGTGGTTCTATGATATCTTTCCAGTGGCCACCCTTCCTGCTTGCCAGGAGACCCCAAAAGACTCACCCATTCCTGATCTGCTCTCGGACAGATGGCACAACCGTGTTCCTTTGCCTGGAGCACCTGGCTACCACTCCCAGCATCATGCAGCACCTGTCCTGGGAGGTCTAACAAACCTCCAAACCCCACTCCTCCAGACACTGTGTGCATGTCTGGGCCACGCACCCCTCTAAGAAAGTGAAAACTCACCCTGTGTGCACAAACACAGATGTGTCCCACCTCCCAGTCCCTGCACAGAAGTAAGCAGAGCCCATCTTGGACCCCAATGACTGGCTGTCATTGCCCTGGGAGGTGACTTCAGAGAAGTGGTTGTGGTTGGTGCCTCCCTTTGTGCCTGCTCCTGGCTTGGCATGGACCTCTAAGCTTGGGGAGAGGAGCTGGGCTGCCCCGGCAGCAGGGAGGAGGTAAAAGTATGGAGGGAAGGGCCAGAGGCTAGAGGTGAGCCAGGGACAAGGCACAGTCTCAGTGCAGCATGGCCAAGGACAGGAACAGCAGCAACAGTAGGGCATGGCGCCTTCTCTGGGGCTGGGGAATGCTTGGGACCTCTAAATTCCCCTGAGACAGGACCCAGTGAAACCAGGGCGTCTACCCCAGAGTGATTTTCCCCTTGTGTTCTGTGTTACCCACAGTGCTGAGAGCCACAAGCTGGCTCTGCACGAGTCCCACCAGCACCTGGGGCTCCCTGTTCTGAGGCCAGCAGCCCCAGCCCGGGCTCCAGTTAAGCTTCACATTCCTCTCCTGCTAATCCTGGAGGTCCCGGATCCATTTAGGGACCTGGCAAACACTCAAACACACCCAGGAAAGTGCACAGAGAGGCGCGGAGCTGCCAGGAAAGAAGCCGAGGGGCACATTTAGCCGGGAGTACGTGTAAGCTGCTGGCAGCGGAGGCTGGGGCAGCCCGGAGCTCGGGGAGGTGAGGACAGACACGGCCCGGCAGGAGGGATGCAGGGAGCAGGTTGAGGATGCCGTGCAGGAACATCTCCCCTCCGGGCAAGCACTCCAGCCTCCCGGACAACAACTCCCTCCCATGTGGAAATCGGCAATCAAAAGCAGCAATTACCCCAAATCACAGCCCCCAAGTGACAAATAGCCCAGCCCGGCAGGCAGATCATGTGCTGCGAGAGGCAGGTTACAACCTGCTCACACACATTAAAGAGACGACCCTGTGCTGTTTATGCTGTCAGAGGCCTAATTACGGGAGCAATTTTCTCCAGGTTCCCGAGGGGAGAGACAGAGGGAGAGCGCTCAGGCAGCCACACACGGCTGCTCTGCTGGGGTGAGCTCGGCTGCCCCAAACAGTGACCTCTGCAGAGCCCCGCTTCCCACGCACTCTGCTCCCAGCCCGGCTTGCTCTGCTCAGCCTCCACACCCGCCTCCTTCCCAGACAAAACGCCTAAAAAGAAACAAGCTTTGTCAAAGTTTAATGAATGCCTTTGCCAGCGTCTGTGCCCAACCTCTTTGGACTTTGTGCGAGAGTGAAGATGAGCCCGGTCACAAATGATGTTCACTATCTCTGTTCTGGAGACGCAATATTCCACTCCAAGTCAAGTAGATGAGTTTCTTGCCCAAATTCAGCAGCAATTTGGGGTCTTGATCAGGTTAATGAACCTGTCTTTATGATTTCTGGCTGATGGGTGCTGGGACTTGGTCCATGTTTGTCCTCCTGGGCAAAATAGGAGGAGAAGGAGAAAATTCACCTCTCCTCTAGGTCAGCCTAGACTCAGGAGTCCTGGACTTCACTCCTGGCTCTACCACATGCCCTCACCATAGTCCTGATGAGAACAGTGATGCAGTTTCTAATGTCAGTGAAAAATGCAAATACCTTTTAATTCCACAGCCTATTCTGGGCCTTGTTAAAATTTGAGTTCTAAGATCAGGTGTTGCTGTACATCAGCAAATCCCATGGGTTTCCTTTAGTAAATTCTCTCAGTAAGTTCTGAATGTTGTCCCATTTGATCTTTGCTCTGTGTCCCAGATATGTCCCATTTTCCACTGTGATGCTGCTCCTCACTTTGTCTTCTTCTCCCATCCCTTCGCCCTCATTCATCAGCCAGGATTTAGGGACAGTCCTCCCAGGGCCACGCATGAGCAGAGATAGCTCTCCCCTGCTCCACTCTCTGTGCCAGGGCCTGGCACAGGGCAGGGTCTGCAGGCTGGTCATTGCCTGTGCTGTAATTTCTGTGGCGTGGGGACCTCTGTGCCCATCCAGGAAACGGCTTTGAGCCATGAGCAGTCCCTGGATGCTGAAAATGCTGGGTTTGGGTCTGGCAGGAGCTGTGATTTTCTTTGCCTGTTCCTCAGGCTGTGTGAGGGGATGATGTGCAGAGGCTGCCTGAGCTCAGGATTGTGGCTCAGCTCGCAGGTGCTGCAGCCTCCTCTCCAGGGGACAGTAGCAGGATGCACGAGTTGTTAAGCCTCTGCAGACAAGGGACTGTCATCACAAGGATGTTGACACATGACTGGCTCCTCTTTTCACTGCAGACGCCTCTCTGGAAACCAGATCTCCAGCATCCCAGGGGAAGCTTTCTCTGGCCTCTACAGCCTGAAGATTCTGTAAGTAACTTGCTCCTCTCCACAGAGCAATCCCTTGTCCCTGCCTCTCCCCAGCCCCTGGCACTGGCCATGAGCAGGGACTTGCAGCCATCCCGAGGGGATGCAAAGCTACAAGGAGCTGTGGGGTCAGATGTTAAACCCACACTGGCAAACGTGACCCGTGGTGACTGGGGAGCTGTGTCCCACCCCACAGACCGTGAGCAGGTCCCCCCAGGGCATGGTGTGACAGTGTGCCCCAGGAGAACCTGCAGAGGTTCACATTTTGCATAAAACTCACCAAATGCCCTAAAATGGTGAGTGGACACCCCAGATGTGGTGTCCAGACCCCAAAACTGCTTCGCTGCTGTGTTGGGGCTGGGTTGGAGCAACTCAAAGGTCCAGCTACTGCATTCTGGCAGGTGCTGGGGAAAGGGCTGTGCTCTGCCCAGCTCAGCTTGTCCTCACCACAAACCTCTCCACAGCCCAGGAGGCCTCTGCGAGGCTCTGGAGCAACCCGGGAAAGGTGGGATCCTTGGCCAGCCTGACCTCAGGGATCCCAGCCTGCCCCCAGGGGCGATGGAGGCAGCTGGATCCAGGAGCACTGCAGCCATCAGGCCGTGCCTAGGACCTGCTAACCCTGCTTGACAAAAGCCATTGCAGGCAGGCCACCCACCTCTGCTGTCCAGTGGGGAAGGTCTAAGTGACAAAGTTCTCCTGGAAACTTTGGAAACCATGCTCAGCTGAGCATAACTGTGGCATCTGCAGTCACACCTTCCTACGGGCCACGGTGTGTCACTGCTCATGCAGCCACGCTGCTTTTTGTATCCATGTGACAGTCCACAGGGTCTGTGCAGGGGGTTGAGGTGGGAGTCCCTTTCTCCCTAAGGAACCATCTTAAAAATCTTCTGCAATAAATATTTCATCCCCAAGGGGATGTTTTGAACTCAGCCACAATGTGAAATTGTTGTAGCTGGTCCAGTTTGTGCAGAGCGAGCAGGTACAAACCTGCTCCCAGGATTAGAGAGTATAAGGCTGTTTACTACGTCTTCTGAAGATGTAAAGTATGAATCCTGCCCTAAATCTCAGGGCTTAGAGATTTATCCATCCCCTGCATTAGGCAACAAATCAAAGGAACTGAGGAAAAACCGCAGCTCTCCCACCCAATTTCAACAAGAAGAGCCTTCTGCTCTGGGGACGCGGGAGCTTTTAAAGGTGCTTTTGATCAATTCTATTTGTGTCAGGCCCAGGTAAGGACTAATGCAGCGTTACCGGGGCGATGCCTCCCTTCCGGAGCCCGCAGCTCCCAGTGGAGCAGCAGGAAGGGGAGGGTGTGCTCTGCCCGGGACACGGGCTCACTGACACCCAGCACCAGCAGGGACACGCTCACCAGTGACCTCAGAGCAAGGAGAGGCTTGAAGGATCAGGGCATTTCCATCTGGGAAATGGTTGCATCAGGAAGCTTGGTCCAGGCTGTCTTGTGAGAGCCGGGGTTGGTGTCCTCATGCTGCAGGAGGAGCTGCTTTGCTCTCAGCCAGGCTGTGCCCAGTGACATAGGGTGGCACATGGGCTGTCACGTCCCTCTGGCTGCAGCCCTGCCTGAAACTAAACCACGTGCCTGCTTAGGGACATGGATTAATGGTGGAGCTGGCAGTGTTAGGTTAATGATGGGACTCAATGATCTCAGAGGGCTTTTCCAATCTTAGTGATCCTGTTGTCCTCTGGCACTCACCCTGACCCTCCAACCTTTCCCCTGGGGCTATGCAGAGCACAAGCCCAGCCACAAGGTCAGAGGAGGAAGGTGGATGCTCACAGTGACTGGTCCATCCAGGGCCTGCCATGGACCTCTTATTAACAAAGTTCCTGCTTCCTAAAAGCAGGCGCACGACCAGACCCCATGTCACTGGGAGCATTTCACTTTGCAATGACTCCAGTGGTTTTCCTGGCCTGTCTGCAGGGGTGTGTTGTGCTGCCATGTACTCTCACTATAGGAGATGCTCTGATTACCTTCTGTAGTGTTTCTGTGGGCTCCCCTGGAGTGAGGTGTTTGGAGGAGTGCAGTGGCAAATCCCTGCACCTTCCAGGAAAAGCAGTCATTCACCCCCACCTATTTCTCTGTCACTGGGAGGCTGAGGGCAGCAGCGAGGGACGTGATGGAGATAGACTGGTCCTGGGAATTGCTGGAACAGGTCTAGAAATGTTGCCAGGACAGATCTTAGGAGCACTGAGCTTAATCTCATTGGAAGGCCTCTTGGCAAGGGGGGGACTCTCAGTCATTTCTCTACTAAGAAAAGACTAAGGAAAACCACAAGATACTGAAGAAGGCAGGTGAAGGCCACCACGTATTTCCTTCAGGTTGTGATTAAGGTCCCTCAGGTCGCTGCAGCAGTGACCTGGTTGGGGCTGGTGGCTCTGCAACAGCTCAGCGGGATCTGCTCCATCTCTCCAGGAATCAGAGGGAGCAAATGTATTCCCTCAGAGTCTGGCTGTGGCCAGGGGTGGAGAGCAGAGCCTGGAGAGAGACCATGGGACTGGCTCACCCTGCTCCTTGTGCCCTGGGAGTGACCAAAAACCCTCGCTTTCTTCCCAAGCCACATCTCAGTTCCCTCTTCCCTTTGCTGCACTTCTCTGTACCCCATCCAAGCCTGCTGAGGGCCAGAACCCACTGCTGAGCTGGCTCCACCAAGATCTCCCTGTATACTGGAACTCTGAGACTGAGAAGATGAATTTCAACCCAAAAGACTTGGATGAGTTTGGGGCTACTGGGGAAGTGCAGTGGTACATAGGATGCTGCTGTTACAGATACTGTGGGTACTGCAGAGATAAGGGCACAACCAGCTGTACACTGGTGTAAACTGGTGTGCCTTGTGCAGGACACAGGAGTAACTGGGTAACTGGGGAGCAGCAGACTGGCCCCACTTATGTCCATGTCCTATGGGCATAGGAGAGGACAGCATTTCATGGGACATGAGGTGTTCCCTGCACTGCTCCCCATCCAGACCAAATCCTTGCTCCCTCAGGGCCCATGTAACCATTCCTGCAGTCATGGGCTTTTCTTTGCACTTTAATCTCCACCAAAACCACACAGATAGTGAGGAGGGTATCTGGAGAGGGGAATCTGAAGACCACACGAGACAGGAAACACCAGAGAGATGCTGGGATGTCAGGTATTAAAAGACAGAAGCATGGACGAAAGTCCTGTCTCCTCACTTTAGGCAGAGGCAAAGCACTGAGTTTATACTTAACCATTCTGGCTCTGCTGAAAATCAAGACAGAAGAGGACTCAGAGAGGGCAAGTCACCCTTCAGGCTTTCCACTGAACTTCCCTGGGAGTGTTGGCCAGCGAAGGGCTGCTGCTGGGCTGGGACCCACCTGCACTGACACACCAGCTGTGATGCTTCTGCTCCTCTTGATGCTGGGCAAGCTTTGGCCAGGCCACACTGTCCCACCTGGGACCTGCCCTGCAGGACACGGGCCAGCAGCACGGCAGCCAGATGGCAACAGGCAGAAGGATGAGGAAGTGCCAAATCCTCACCTGTGGGGAGCCTCGAATAGAAACTCCAGGGGTGCCAGAAGAGTGTGGTTGATGTGGCTCCCCTGCCCATGTCCTCCCCCTGCAGCTCCTGTGCACAGCTGCTCCCTGGGCAGCACAAGGGGGGCCCCAGGGCTCCCGGTGCTCACAAGGGGCACTCCCAGCCTCCGGCACTCTCACAGTCACAGATGCCTGCCCCCTCAGCTCCTCCGGTGTACCCCACTCTCACCGCCCTGCTCCTCTCATTTCCCTCTTCCCCTTCCTGGGGGATCCTCTCCCCTCCTGCTCGCCGTGGTCACGGCTCAAGTGCAGGGACCACCGAGCACCAGGAGCTGCCCCCCTGCTGCACCCAGAGCCCGTTCCCATGGGGGACATGCTGCAAGGCTGCTGGCACCCCTCTGAGATGAGTGTCCCCCACGCAGGACACGTGGCTGCTGTGAATGTGCCCTAGCAGGTCTAATCCTGGACCGTGCTTCTCCTTCTGTGCTGGGCAAGGGGCCTGACAGCCCCAGGGATGGATCCCGGGGAGTTCTCTGCAGCCCTCTGGCATGGGAAACCTCATCCACGTTGGGTGTGGGCAACTGTCCCACAAGGACCAGCACAACCTCTGGGGCTCCTGGTCCTGCACATGGATTTGTTTCTGCAGCCAAGGTGTGCTGGGGAGATAAAACACTGGCTCCTGCAGCCCAGTGAGAAGGATCAGGGGTCTGGTGGGGAACTAAAGGAACAATGAGTCACCTGAGGTCCCTTAACCTGGAGGAGAGGGGAATGAGGATGGACACAAACCTTCAAGGAAGGCTGCTGATGCAATAAGTAAGGAAATACATATTCTCCATATGTGAAGACAAGGAATAGCAGGTTTTGGAGTAGATGGCAACAGGGACATTGAGGACATACTGTGTTTATAGATGTGGATGCTCTGTCACAGGTTGGCTGAGGTTTGACAGGCATGGCTGTAGTTGGGAATGGCTGCCCCAAACGTGGCCAGCTGAAACCTGTGGGTATTCAGGAGCTGACCCATAGCAGGATCAGAGCTCTTACCTCTGGTGATAGGGGTGTCCCCTGAGGAGACAGGCTGGTATCTGGGGATGGAAACAATTTTCCTAGCTTAATTTTAGCATGCTAGAGCCCTAGGGCTAATTGCAATCATGTGCAGGTCCACAAGTAAACTCTCACATGCTTCTTGGGCTGTCAAGGGGCCTGGTGCTTTCCCAGTCTTTCCAGAGAATTAGTTTGTGTTTTAAAAAAGGATGGGAAACACCCTGGGAATTCCTCCACAAACCCGCCTGTGCAGATGGTCCTCTCCCTGCCCTCAGAGTGAATCCCAGAGGTACTGGAACCTGGACCAGATTCTTGGCTCTGCCTCCTGTGGCTGCTTCACTGCACAAAAACCACCTGGAAAGTGGCCATGGAGATAGGCCTGTGCAGAAACCATGCAGGGGTACACCCAGGGAAGCAGGTGTGTGGAGACTTGGAAGAGAGCAGGGGAAGAGCCAAGCTGCCCCACTCCAACAAAACATCATGCCACAGGGGACTAGGCTGAGATCTTTACGTGTGGAGCCTGGAGCCAGCCAAGGGCAAGGCAAGATGTGGCCTCCTCAGCCCCCTCAGACAAGAGCAGGCTGACCGGGGTGGATACTCAGCTGGTGCTCAGAGGTTTTCTCCCCTGGCAGGTCCATCCCTTTTCAAAAAGACTCTGGGAGTGCACCTCTCCCGGGGGCTCTGCTCTGCAGCATGGAACACCCACATCCTCTCCACAGAGGCTGATGCTCCTCAGTGCAAGCTTCATTGCCAGGATCATTGGAAGCACCTCCACAGGCTGTTCTGTCCCCTCTGTAAGCTCCTTCCCTTGCAAAATTAACTCCTTGGCCCATGCTCTCCCAGCTTTGGAGCTTTCCAGGGCAGCAGAATATGCTGCTTAATCAGAGTATCTGGAAAACTGGAAGCTTTTCCATCTTTCCAGACCTCCTCATGAGCTGCCTGGAAGACTCTCACCTCCTCCAAGTGTCCTGGCTGGAGCTCCATCAGCCAGGAAGCATCCATCCCAGCTGGCCATGGGGCTGACTTGTGCAGCCACAGCTCCCCAGGACATCCCACCCTTGCACAGGTATCCTTCACCAAACGCTGCCCTGCACAACCAGGATTGCCCCCGCTCTGACTCCTGGCTGAACATGCTGCAGCAACGGCAGTGCTTACTGGCCGGGAAGGAATCCCACACCAAACTCCACAGGGAAAGACTCCAAGTGCAACCACAACCTCACCCCAAAACATGGAGGGCAAAATGCCTGGGTGCATCCTCTTGGCTGCAGACCCTGCAGCCACAGCGGCCCACCCTGCCACTCCATTCCTCAGCAAGCCCCAACCAGCCCGTGTGAGGGTGCA
>VZRV01004141.1:621754-660624 GCA_013398115.1 Falcunculus frontatus | reverse complement strand
GCACTGCCCAGCACAGCCCTGCACTGCCCAGCACTGGCCTGCACTGCCCAGCACAGCCCTGCACTGCCCTGCACGGCCCAGCACTGCCCAGCATGGCCCAGCACTGCCCAGCATGGCCTTGCACTGCCTGGCACAAGTGTGTTGACTCAGCACTGCCTGAACTCTCTCCCACTGCACACTGCCCCCGCGCTGCCCTTGGTTCATCTCCACCAACAGGTTGGCGGGACAGAGCCTGACAAGAGTGACCTTGTTCAGCACAGGCCACATCCCCTGGATGGGCCCTACACAATGGCCACCTCGCCTGTCCCTCCTCTTCTCCTCCTGAACAGTGACCCCAGCACCTCTTGGGGTCCAGGACAGGTGCTGACTCACCTGGTGTGTGAACACACATCAAAAAACATCACCAAAAAAGTCACCTTGCCCCAGGATGGCAGTTTTGGAGGTGGCTTGGGACACTTCAGAAATCCCTAGACAGACCCTACCTCCTGGACAGCCCTGTGCAGAACAGAAATGGCTTTGAGACAAAGGGAATGGTGTGGCACATCCAAGAGACGCTCCCATTGGGAGGGAAGAGGAACGTGCAGAGGTTGGAATGTCTTTAATCCCCATGCATGGGCTCCAGGCACAGTTGCCTCCAGCAATAACAGCCCTTTGAGTGTGCTGGCTGAGTCACTTCAGCCTCCCAGGATGGGGACATTTTATCATGCACAGGCCTGTACCTCTGAGGGCTGGATGTCTGCTGAGACTCTCTTGTGCAAGGATCCTGGTGTGATGGGACCTGATCCCAACATTTTTCTGGTCGTTCAGGCGTGGTCCCTGCCAACAAACAATCCTCCTACTTCTGAAAATGAAACCCGACCTCTGAGGAGCTGCAATTTATTCTGGTTCCAGTCAGACTGCTGTGGGTAGCAGGTGGTGTGTCCATGTCTGCTAGCATCTGCAAGCCCTGCATCACCTGAACTGTGCCAAGCAAGGTGACAGTGCTCCATCCACACTGGGGTTGGAGTCCTTGCTGCTCTGAACAGTCTTTGCTTGTCATGTTCACCAGTGTCCTCAGCTTGTCCAGAAGTTGGCTCATCAACCAGCAAGGTCATACAATCACAAAATGGTTTGGATTTGAAGCGAGCTTAAGGACCATCCTGCTCCACCCCTGCCATGGGCAGGGACACCTTCACTAGCCCAGGGTGCTCCAAGCCCTGTCCAACCTGGCTCTGGATGCTTCCAGGGATGGGATAGCCACAGCTTCTCTGGGCACCCTGTGTAAGTCCTAAGAGAATTAGACTCAGCAACTGAGAAATCACATCATCTGGAGTGGGATTGCTCCATGGGCACAAGAATTTAAGCTCTGACTAAGGTTGTCTCCAAGCTGCTGTGAGGCAGCACCTTGCTGTAGGAAAGCCAATGAAATCCAGGGATTTTGTTTGAAGGCAGGAGCTGATGGAGAGGCAGGAATAGACAGATGCTGACAGACAAAGGCTGAGGCCAGTGTGATCTGGGACCTCAGGGTCGCTGTGATCTTGTGGACTGAGGTCCGGCTTCACAGACCATCTGTGCCTCAGTCAGTCACCCTGCAGCAGACCTGGGATCCATGCAGATCCCTGCACCATCATCCCTGTGCACGGTCTGGAAAGCAGCTTCCTGTGCTGGGGGAGCATGAATGTAGGGAGGGGACAGTGTCTGCCCGAGGCTTTTAGGACCATGAAGTCAGGAGATGGCAGATGACCAGTTTGCAGAGTTGTTCCCTCTTTTCAGTGCTGCTGACATGAATCGTGCAGTGACCTCTTAAAGCAGAATGTACCCTTGGAGATGGCCTGGAGCCCAGGGCTCCTGCTGCGGGTGCTCTCCTCAGTGAGCTACAGCATTGTCCTCCCCCCTCTTATACAAGAGCAGCATCCCAAAGGGCAAAATGCCACAGCTTAGACAGAGAGGGACCCAGTATCCCTGTCCCAGCCCTGCAGGTGCCCTGCTGTCCTCTGAACTTTTTTGCCATCCTCCAGTTAGAGCACTGCCCAGGCACCCCGGTGTGGAGCAGCCCCAGGAACCAGGGGCCACAGTGAGGAGGTGTGATCCTGCAGGTTCGTAGGGGTCTCCCTGGCAGCATCCCCCAGGTTTTGGTACAATTATTTGAGCTCTTCTCAAAATCATGGTGCATGTTGTTTATGAAAAAAAGAGTAATATGCAGGGGTGGTTTAACATGATGTGTAAGGATTGACTGCAATCA
Organism: Falcunculus frontatus; assembly: GCA_013398115.1. Lineage (NCBI taxonomy): Eukaryota > Metazoa > Chordata > Aves > Passeriformes > Falcunculus > Falcunculus frontatus. The sequence continues at coordinate 658,403 of VZRV01004141.1, read as the reverse complement.
GCAGGGCCTGATGGGGGTTGTCCTTGACACCAGACTGTAAGAAAAGCCATCCTGGGACACCCAGTGATAAATGCAGCATGTGTTTTCCTGCTCAAACCTGAGGTCTCCGTAAGCAAAGCTGGAGTTTTCCTGAGCTGGAGGCTGAATGAAGAACTTCTTGTTTCATACCAGGGTGGCCCTGTCCATAGAATGTTATCAAACTCTGGAACTGGTTTTTGGCTTCTCTATGTCATGCTCTGATGATGAGTTATTGGATTCATTATGTGCAATGTGAAGAAGCACTGGTTCTTGTCCCAGTCCCAGCATCTGAAAACTTCTCTAGCTGCCCTGCTGCTGTGAAAAACAGCATTGTCCACCACTCCAGTGGTTTTTGAGGTCTCTGAAGCATCTTCCTTAAATATTGTTTGTCTGCACCAAAATGGCTTCATTTTGGAACCAGTCCATGCTGATGGTGGTCTGGAAAGTCTCTCGGTCTGTTTTACTGGTTGGAGAAGGGACTTGTAACAAATGGTAGGCAGCAGGATCCAGCAGAAGTGTGACAATGGGCTTTGCTTTAGTACTGACTTCAGATACTTCCAATGATCAACACTAAACACCAGGCTCAGATTTCAGAGAGCCACTGAGATTCAATGTGTGTCCCACCAAAACCCCAAAAGCACTTTCTGAAGCCCCGGTCTGTATCGCTCTGTGTTCAGCTCTGCATCTTCTTGATTTTTAACAGACACGAATTATTGTTCCACTTCACTGGGCTGCAGGAGCCAGTGTTTTATCTCCCCAGCACACCTTGGCTGCAGAAACAAATCCATGTGCAGGACCAGGAGCCCCAGAGGTTGTGCTGGTCCTTGTGGGACAGTTGCCCACACCCAACGTGGATGAGGTTTCCCATGCCAGAGGGCTGCAGAGAACTCCCCGGGATCCATCCCTGGGGCTGTCAGGCCCCTTGCCCAGCACAGAAGGAGAAGCACGGTCCAGGATTAGACCTGCTAGGGCACATTCACAGCAGCCACGTGTCCTGCGTGGGGGACACTCATCTCAGAGGGGTGCCAGCAGCCTTGCAGCATGTCCCCCATGGGAACGGGCTCTGGGTGCAGCAGGGGGGCAGCTCCTGGTGCTCGGTGGTCCCTGCACTTGAGCCGTGACCACGGCGAGCAGGAGGGGAGAGGATCCCCCAGGAAGGGGAAGAGGGAAATGAGAGGAGCAGGGCGGTGAGAGTGGGGTACACCGGAGGAGCTGAGGGGGCAGGCATCTGTGACTGTGAGAGTGCCGGAGGCTGGGAGTGCCCCTTGTGAGCACCGGGAGCCCTGGGGCCCCCCTTGTGCTGCCCAGGGAGCAGCTGTGCACAGGAGCTGCAGGGGGAGGACATGGGCAGGGGAGCCACATCAACCACACTCTTCTGGCACCCCTGGAGTTTCTATTCGAGGCTCCCCACAGGTGAGGATTTGGCACTTCCTCATCCTTCTGCCTGTTGCCATCTGGCTGCCGTGCTGCTGGCCCGTGTCCTGCAGGGCAGGTCCCAGGTGGGACAGTGTGGCCTGGCCAAAGCTTGCCCAGCATCAAGAGGAGCAGAAGCATCACAGCTGGTGTCCCTCTCCTCACACCCCCTGTAGTCTGCACAGGGGCCCCCCAGGGCTCCCCAGGGCCTCTGCACTCTCCCAAGAGCACTCCTGTCCTGCCCTGGCTCTCCTGTGGTTCCCTCTAGCCCAGGTAGAGCTGTAAGCCAATGCCCAGCTGTGTTTGTGCAGCTTCTTATCCCTGTTCATCCACGGAGCCTTTCCCTCAGTTTCCCTGTAGAATTCTGCGTTTCCCAACTGTTGTTCCACACCAACCTCTCTGCATACCCTCCTCATATGTGCAAGTTGTTGGCAGAAATGCCAGGTGAGATGCTGTGGACCCTTAATCATGTTCTTCATTTGGAAGGGAAAGGAACCATGGCCTCTCTGCTGCCCTTTCGTACCAAATGCATCTTCTCTCCTGCACTGAATGTCAAAATTTAACATTTTACTAAAAGAAAGCTTAAGTCATGGTAGCTGGTGTCTCTTCTTTCTTCTCCATTCTTATGGTCTTTTACCCTGTAGAGAAAAAAAATTTGGCACAACCCATTTTTCACTAGCTACTTCTGACAGTTCCTTGTTTCCCTGTTCTTCCTTTTGTGTTCATACAAATAATTTACTGGTAAGTCCCCATTTTCTTCTAGAAGTCGAAGAGCTGTGTGCCCTATAGCTTTCTCTTTCTTTAGAGAAACTTAACTTTCCAACTTTCTAAACTTCTTTCCAACTTTACTTTCATGTCAGACCTCTGAATCCTTGGCAGTAAGGCTGCAGGCACAGCAGTGGGGAGGTTTCTTGCTCACATCCGTGCTCTTTGGGCTGCCCCTCACCACTAAGGCCGTGCCCTGCTCCTTTGACACTGCCAGTAAATTATGACAGGACCTTAAGCACCCTTTCCTTTTTTCATGCCATCTCAAATCACTCTTAGGAGGTTTTGTAAAGAGTAGCCTCAGATATGTAAAACTTTCTTTTTTTAGGCACTTCCCCTGACACAGCTGCTGTGCTGGGATGTGTCTGTTATCCAGAGGAGCAGGTGTCAGTGATGTCCCAGTTCTGGAAGGAGCTAATAGGTTCAGGACAGAGGCATGTCCAGAGTCAAAATAGAGCCTTTGCAGAGATGCTGAGATGATGACACCAGCAAACTCAGATATGTGGTGCTCCAGTAGGTCAGTGAGAGAGGATTGTGTCTGACCAGGTCTGAAACACCCCTTGGAGTGTGGTTCTTACTCTGCCTCCATCCCTAGAGCTGGTCAGACACCCAGCCCTAGGTGCACTGTCACCTTTGTCTCCTCCTTTCCCATGCCTTGGGTAGGTGTCTCCATGTCCACAGCCCTTCTCCATGCCCTACACTCACTCCCATCTCTGAGGGGTCCTCCCGGGTCCTGCCTGCTCAGCCCAACAGCCCCAGGCACATGCTCTCTCTGGAGTGTCTGAGCTGGTTTGGTTGTTTCCACAGCAGTTCCAGTCACTGCTGCAGGCGCTGCCAAGGCCATGAGGTCCCTGAGCAAACAGCTGTGGAGCAGCTCCTCACCTGCTGTGTCTGCAGCTGGCCACAGCAGGATAGGAAACCTGCCACGGGCTGCTTTCCACCCCTCTGGAGGGAACCACTGGCACACACGGGCAAAGGATGCCTGACTCCAGAATAAACACAGGAGAGCTTGACTCAGAGCACTGGTGTCAGTCTGGGGTGACAGATGTACATCTGCAGGGCAGAGGCCCCTTTGTGGTGACACCCTCCCAGCCGACCCCCCCCGCAGCACCAAAGTCACCCTTCGGCCCTTCTGCTGCAAGTCCTGGGCCAGACTGGGCTGCAGCTCACCTGCAGCCACCTTAAGCTTGCCTAAGAGCCCTGGCTGGCCAATATGGTGCTTTCCAACCATTCCAGCTTTCCAACAAGAGCCCAGAACAGCTTTGGAAACAAGCAGCAACATCCTCCATTTTGTGTCAGGCTGTTGTTGTTGTTTTTTTAACAAAGTTTTCTTTTTTCTAATTATAGGATGTTGCAGAACAATCAGCTGAGCCGCATCCCTGCAGAGGCACTGAGAGATCTTCCAAATCTCCAATCTCTGTAAGTCATTAAAAATCAATGCTGCGAGCTGCACAGTCCCTTGGGGGCCCCAGGCTTCCCAGCATCTGAGTCATTAGTTCCTTTGTCAAGGATGTTCTGTTCCTTCTTCCTTTTCTTTTCCAATTTATGCAAAGATTACTGTCACTTAGAGTGGAAAGGAGGGGAAGGCAGTTTTCAAGGAAGAAACACTGTCTTGATAGAGGATGTTGAAATTACAGCTCCCCATGTGTGCATTGTGATGAAAAGGCCACCAGAGCCAATGCATATTTCAAGGAACGTTGGAAAATATCCACCCAAAGAGTCTCTGTCCTCCGCACTGTGGCCCACAGCAGGGAAGGGACCTGCCAACGAGCACAGAGGACACTCTGCTCTGTCAAAGTGCAAGCTGGGCCATTTTACCCAAATGCAGGATGATTGCGCCAGGGTAGAACTGCTTTAGAGACTTTCAGCAATTCAGCCCTGGGAAGAAGCTGAGGCTGTGATTGTGCTTTTCCTTTAAAGGAGCTATACCCACAGCAGGTTTGTGCTCCTGTGTTCACTAAAAACCACACGACTTTGGAATAGTTTTAGTTTTGCTGAGTATGGGCACAGTTGTGACCAGATCCTGGTGGTGCCGGTGAATTTAGGGAAGGTGTGTTTGGTACAGGGAGCACAGCTGAAGCTTGTAAGAGCCTTCTGAGTTGGGCTGAACCACTGAAAAACTGACCTTATCCCTTCACCCTTAACTTCAGTCCTAGTCTTACACAGCCCTTTCATCACAGGAATGTTAGCTGGGAGCAGTTTCTGGGAGTCTCCTGCTTGGAGCAGGACTATCCCAAATACTCAGAGGGGCAATTGCAGCTTTGTCCATCCAAGCATAGAGATCCCCCTCTCCCTGGTAGCCTGGGGCTGTTCTTCTTGGGGAAGAAGCTTTTTCTCAAGTCCAACCTAAAACTCCTGGAGGGCAATTTGTGGCCATCACTCTTTGTTTGATCACCTGGAACCACCCTGAAGGGCTTGGCTCCATCACCTTTGGTTGTGGGTCCCTGGTTGTGGTCCCAGCCTCTTCTCTGCTGAGTGAAACCAACCCTGCTCCTTTCACCTTAATCATGGGGCAAATGCCCTGGGACCATGACTCAGCCACTAGCCCTCCACTGGACCTGTCTCATTCCTCTTCATCCTTCTTACACTGGGCACCCCAAGACTGGGCACAGTTCTCCATGTGTGGCCCTCCCAGTACCCAGTAGGAGTTTCTGTAAATATTAATTTAAATATTAATTTGCAATGGGGGTGTTGGCTGTGCAGGATATGAATGTTCTTTCTGCCAGAAGAGATTTGAAACATTTGTTGTTGAAACATCACTGGCACATGGTTGTGGTTATTATTAAATTGTGTTGAGATCACCACCAGTGCCAGAGTCAAGACCCCCCCCACTCCAGGGATTTTGAGATTAGATTGTTCTCCAAGTGACTTCTCCTTCAAGGGAAGCGTGACACACAAGGTCACTGCCCCAGGAACACCCCTTCCCCCTCAGCCTGTCTCTCCTATGCCTTGCAAGGGTGTGACAGCCAGTGCCACCAGAGCCCGTGGCTGCAGAGAGCCAACCTCTGTTTCTGAAGGTTCAGCTGCCTGCATAGCCACTGCTGCAGCTCTGGCCACCAGTCCTGGGCCATTCGCCACTGAGGGCTGGTGACTTGGGCCAGTGCTGGGAGGTCCACACACTCCATCTCCTCAGCCCACAGCCCCTGCCAAAACACCACAGGGCATGTGAGAAATGCAAACCACTCCAAGAAGTGACTTGCAGCACCCTGGGGGTCATTTAAGGGGCGGGGTGGGAGGATGACTTGTGTGAATTAGCACAGAGGTACCTGCACCTTGAGGCCACCTCGTCCAGGGTGGTTTTCCCAGGTGTCTCCAAGGCTGGGTCAGGGGGAGTTAGGGCCAGCTGGGAACCAGTGCTCTTCCTGCAGAAACTGAACAGTAAAAGCAAAATTTTAAGAATTTCTTCTTTTAGGAAGAAATTAGCTGTTTTAGACAATCTGAGGGAGCCTAGGCTTGAAATAGAATCAGAAGGCTGAGTATCTGGGCAGGTCTGGCTCGGACATGCCTAATGCCTGTCACAGCAGGACTGCTTTCAAGAGCCACAGCCGCAGTGACCAGAGGCCACTGTAGCCACCTGTGTCCCATTTGCTCCCAGAACACACTGATTAGGCTGGTCAGTTCCCACCCAGGGTCCGAGGTGACTGAGCAGCGGCCTCCTGCCTTTCCCAAGCAGCCTTGTTCCAGTGAACCAACCTGTCTGGGCTGTTACTGCCCTCTCAGAGCTTCCCTCAGCCCCTCACCCCCGCAGTTCAGCAGTGCATAAGCACCCATCCCTGGTCCCTCTGGGCTGCTTTGCTCCTCCTCTCCTCATCATCCATTTTTAAGATCCCTGCCATCACTCCCCTGTAACAGAGCCACATCTTCTGTGCCTTCCCCAGCTCCTCCTCTGAGGCTCAGGATCCTTTCCCAGCCCCTCATCATTCCTGAATCCGGTCCCAGACACAAACTGAGCAAGGAGGGACTGAGAGTGTGACCTCCCACTCCTGCCTCTATCTTAGAAAAAAAAAACCAAACTGTGAGGCCTGACAAGACCTGAGTTCAGGATGGGAAAGGCACCAGCACCTTCTGACCTGTACGACTGTTCCATCCAGTGCTCCTGACCACACCAGCCAGGCCCTCAGCGTATTCACCAGCCACCAGGCACAGTAGGAGCAAGTAAGTTCAAAGGAAAACTCCTGCTGGGAAAATAAACTTTTCATGGGATGGAGTCTGAAGTGCCCCTCCAGCCAAGTGAGCCTCAGTGCACATTCTCGTGGTCACAGAGTGCCCAGGGCTTCTTTAGAGTCAGAGCATAGAATAAGAGAATCGTCGAGGTTGGAAAACACCTCCAAGACCATCGAGTCCAACCTGTGCCCAAGCCTCAGCTTGTCCCCAGCCCAGAGCACTGAGTGCCACGTCCAGTCCTTCCTTGGACACCTCCAGGGATGGGGACTCCAAACCTCCCTGGGCAGCCCCTTCCAGTGCCTAACAACCTTCTCAGTGAAGAAATTCTTCCTGATGTCCAACCTGAACCTCCTTTAGCACAGCTTGAGGCCATTTCCTCTAGTCCTGTCTGATTCACACAGATGACTAATTAACACCCTTCTTGGGAAGTCCACTTGAGAACTGGCAGAGAGTATCAAAAAAATTAAGAGTTGTGTATTGGGAACAGCACAGATCTGTTGGCAGCAGCTCTCTCCCTGAGCCAGGCAGGTATCCCACTCGTCCCCTCAGGAAGGTGGGACCTGCTGCAGTTAGGCTGGGTCTTCTTCATCACATCTCCCCTGATCAGAAAAACAGGAAAGGGATAAGTTAAGCCACAGGCAGCAAGTAAATGGGAATTGGTAGACACAGAAAGCTGTGGGGCAAGCTACTGTGGGACCTTGCCCCTTGTGCACCTGCACACAGTTGTCTCTGTGTGCACACTCGGAAGTGCTTTCCCAGGAATTCCTCGCTGTCACTGCTCTGGCCAGAACAGCACAAACATGGGAAGGCAAACTGATCTTCCTGAGGGCAAGAGCAAAGTCAGGAGTAGGACCTAGGTGTCCTGCCTCCACTTGCCACATTAAGATGTTTCCATGCCTCATTTGAGACTCTGCAATGGCACAATGGCAATGTGTAACCACCAGACACCAGGAGAGGAAGTATTTGGGACAGAGTGCACAAAAATCATAGAGTCATAGAACTGTTTGGGTTGGAAGGGACCTTAAAGCTCATCTCGTTCCAGCCCCCTGCCATGGGCACTTTCCTCTAGGCCACACTGCTCCAGGCCCTGTCCAGCCTGGCCTTGGACACTTCCAGGGACAGCGCAGCCACAGCTTCTCTGGGCACCCTGTGCCAATAAGATGAAGGGCTCCAGGAGAAGATTTCTGTAACAAAAAGCAAGCAGCAAAACAGCAGCAACTTCTGTAGGTATCCCATCAGCAAACCCACCTCACCCATCCCGTTCTGTGCTTACAAGAATTCAGAGTAAAGCCGTAGGAGATCAGTCTGGTCCCCAGCCATCACTTTTCCATGTGTGCCCCTGAGGCTGGGCCCAACTCTGCAACCAGCTGGGGCACAGTCTCTTCTGGAAGCAAAAGTTTCAGAAGGGTTCCATGCAATGGAGAACCCTTCCTTGTCTGAGGTGGTTAAAGGAAGGGCAGGAAGGGCTTCTCAGAAGGACCCTGAGCACAGATCACCCACAGGCTGCAGTGAAACCTGCCCTCAGCACAGAGAGGACAGGAGGGAGCTGTTCTCCAGGATGGGCATTCCACAGGATGGTTATTCTCCAAGGGGACAGGCACAGCCCAGCTCTGCCTCACATCAGGACCACATCAAACCCTTTCTCTGTCTCAAGCCTGACTTCTTTAAAGTGTGGAGGGCATGTGCAGACAGAGATGATGATTTGCACTTTCACAGAATCATCAGGTTGGAAGAGACCTTCAAGATCACCTAATCCAACCATCAGCCCAGAGCCACCACATTGACCCCTACACCACATCCCCAAGTGCCACATCCAGACACCTCCTGAACACCTCCAGAGACGATGACTCCACCACCTCCCTGGGCAACTTATCCCAATGTCTGACCACTCTTTCAGTGAAAAAATAATTTCTAATCCGAATCTCCCCTGGTGAAGCTTAAGGCTATTTCCTCTTGTCTATTCACTTGAGACATGGCAAAAGACATGACCCCCACCTCACTATAACCTCCTTTCAGGCAGCTGTAGAGAGCAACTTTCTCCACACAGAAGCAGCACAGCAGAGACCCCTGGGCTGAGTGAAGGCCCAAGAACCACATCTGGTGACACAGCCCGGCGTGGCTGCAAGGCACAGCCCTGCTCAGGGCGGGTGGGAACATTTCTGAACACACACAGTGTGTTACAAGATGGTACCACTGCTGTGCCTTGCACTGGTGCAAGCATGACCTGGAAAGTATCCTGGGTCTCATCCTGTGCTGCTCCCCTGTGGGAGCAGCCAGTGCTTGCAGAGTCCTGCAGTTTTCCTTCTAGCTCATGTTTAGAGATGCTCTCCACCCAACAGGAGTGGCACAGCACAGACAGCACTGTGCCTGAAGGGGAATATAGGGCTGAGATGCTCTGCTTGCTTTCCACTGGTGCTGACATGGCTTCTCCAAATGTGGCTACTCACCTCAGACCAAGAGACTCCATGCAGGTCTGCATTAGAGTGATTTTTTCCCCTCTTTTTCAAATATCTGAGTCATTTTCCACAAGTTTATGAGACTCTTGTGTATCCATTGCCAAAACATTTGCCAGCCTGGAATACCTATAGGTCATCCACAGCACGGTTTTCAAGCATTACCAGTCAGGCCATCTGAGCCCCAGTGTATTTGTGCTGCCCAGAGACTCCTTTTTTCCATCCAGAAGGGGAAATGGCTTTATGGCACATCATGACAGTCTATGAGTTACCAGACTTGTACGGCACTTGGTGAAATATTAACTCTCTGTTTGCATGTTGGCAACACATCCTAAGCAAGCAGGACAGCTGGGAAGGGGGTGAAAATGGGAGCCAAGATGAGTGGGGTGGAACCAGTACCAGACAGAAAGGGACTGTGTGTTGGTTATTTTCTTGCTCTTTCAGATGTTTACATTTGGTGTCCATGTTTGTCGTTCTGGGATTCAAGCAGGATTTGAAGGGGAAGTGTGTATCCCTTAGGGACAAACTGACCCAGGAGAGGAAAGGCAGACTTGTCAATGCACAAGTCTTTTCTCAGGATTACAACAGAAGCAGCAGAACTAAGTGGAGACTGAGAACAATTGTTTTCAGTTTAGTTCTATCAGAAAAACTTGCCAATCAATCCAAGGGATGAGGTGACAACCACCAGACGAGTGGGACAGAAAGGGATGCTCTAGCCACTGTGGGACAGAGAGAGGCTGGCATTCACTGCCTGCACGGCACAAAGTTAGAGTTGAAATGTAGCAAGAAACTGTGTCAATGAACTCCAATTGTCTCCAAACGTGGCAGCTGTCTTGGCTTCTGGGCATTTAGAGAGGATGAGATAGGACACATCGCCCAAGCTTTGGTGGCACTTGGAATTGAACTGCAGGGTCTCTTTGCTGCACTGCTGGGGTCCAAGCTTGGCCCCCAGGCAGGAGGCACATTCAGACCTGTACTGACATCCCTTTGCTCACTGGCTGAGAGTGCTGGACAATGCAGGCAGCTCCTCAGGCCCTGCAGGATTTGTGATGTGAGATAAGGACCCAGCTGGAAGCCTGCAGGGAGTTTGGGAGTCCCTGACAGCAGGAGATCAGCCTTACATACATGCTCAAGGAGAGGGAAGGCCAGGCAGGAAGAAACTTCAACAAATGCTGTCACTCACGGGGCAGAAGGAAAGTCAGTCCTCCTTTTTATCAGGTGCTGATGCATGTTGAAGTAGGAGTGCCCTGTCCAGAATGATCAGAGTCAGGGGCACAGTCAGAGCATGAACTCTCCACTCCAGAGTGCCTTGACCCCAGGAAAGCCTGGGGGCCTCTTGCACTGCACATGCACTCCCCATGCCTTCCCCCATCTGGCTTTGTGGCAGCCTGAACACGGGGCTCCAGCTCGCTCTCTGTGCCAAGAGCAGAAGCTCCCTGTACCACGGCCCGGGTCCTGCTCACATCTGTCTCTAGAAGACCAGATCAAAGAGGAGAACCACAGGTGTCACAAAGACCACTCTTACACTGCTCTGCATCTGTGGGTCTCCCCCTCTTCTTGCCTTCTGATGAGGACCTGTCTTCAGCCAAGGAGCTTTCTCAAAGCTGCCAACCCGTGAGCTTCAGGTGTACAGAATTTTTCATGGCAGGTGTGGTGTCCCCCACAAAAGATATGCTGTGGAGCCAGCACTGGGAGAACACTAATTTTAACTACTCTAGATGAGGCACACTGGCTCCCTGGGAGCCCAAGTTACTGAAGATCCTTCACAGGACAGACAGCAAGTCAAGAAAAATGGTTCAGGCAAGTTTCAGTGAGATGGGAGAGTCAGAGTGCTCCCCTTTGGATTCTTTCTCTTGGGTATTCTCATTGCCCTGTGTGATCCCCCTATATCTCTCCTAACCAAGGAAGATGCAGTCCTGAGTTTTGGCAAATAACATTTCAAACACAGTAAGAGGGCTTCCTTCTGCAAACTCTCACACAGAGAGTGAGCTGCTGCGAATACCAGACAGACAGGAGGTGGTTTCCAGTCATTCAATATAACTCTGTGCCAAAAGGGCATTTGTAGGTCTAGGATGCCCATTGCCCATCACCCCATGTGCTGACCCAAAGCTTGGCTGCTCCCAGTTGGATCACTGGGTATCACCAACCATTGGTCATCAGGGGCCTCCTGTGGTCTGCACCATCCCTCCTCAGAGGGTTTGGCTTTCCCCAGCCAGAGGTGTCCATGGTTCCCTCTGCCCCATGGATGTCAGCCAGCCTGAGGGGGCAAGTGTCAAACCCACCCAGACAGCCCCATCCACATCAGACACCCCCGTGCTTACAAACACCCCTCACCACAGGTCCTCCAAAGCTGAAGCCATGCCCAGACCAGAACCAGACCTGCCCTGCTCCCTGTCAGCTACAGGATGTGGAGGCATCACTGTCTGGAGCCACAGCTGTCAGGAAGGAGACCTTGGCAGGTTTCACTAGATGAGTACAAAGAGGAATTTGGATTTCAAAAGAAGAGAAGGCCAAGCTCTGGAGACCGAGCCTCCTACCAAGTGTGAGGGAGCTGCTTCCCAGCAGGCTTGATTTATCTGGGAAGCATGTTGGGAAGCCCGGTGGGGAGGATTAGAAAGAACACGCACACCTGATGGCAATGCTCTGAGCCCTGCGAGGGGTGCCAAGGCCTTACGTAATGCTCGGATCCAGTTGTGATCCCTGGCAGAGTATCTGGTTGCTGGTGGTTTATAGGTGCAGTAACAACATACCATGTGCATTCTGGAAGAGTCGTGTGTCAGTCTAATTAACGACTTTGTGGTTTGTGAGCACTTACCTAAAGCAGATGGGCACTGTGTCTGTTCCTCTGCCAGGCAGAAAGAGTCCAAGGTATTTCAAAGTGAGCAGGTGCTATAAATTATAATTACCAAGCTTGTCGAGGTAGAGAAAGCAGAGAAAAGAAACCTGGTGGATTAAGAGATCAAGATAAACTCCTGGTTTTTCTTTTTCAAATGCCTATGGAAAGCTTTTTTGGGAGTTTCTTGCAGATCAGCATTTTGGGAAGGTGCTTAGCATGTGTCTGGCTCTTCAGGGTGAGTGTTGTCTATATCAGCCTGGAGGGGGAAGGGAGGATTTAGTGCCAGCCAGAAGAGTTAAAGCCTCAAATCCTGCACCATGAGACTGAGCTCCCCTCACCCCCTTTCCACACTGCACTTTGGGTTTTCTCTTGTGTCCCTGGCAAGATGCTCCATTCTGCTGGCAAACACTGGGTGCAAGCCTTCTGGGTAGTTCCCTAGCTCTGTACCCCACAAGGATTGACTCTCTTGCTGTTGGGCTTGATGGCATCCAGGAAAACAACCTGTGACTGTGTGTCCATGTGTCTTCTGTCTCTTGGCAACTCCTCCCGTGGGCAGGAAAGTGTCTGCTTCCCTCCATGCCAGCACGTGTCAGTCCCCTGCAGCCAACCCCTCTCTGCTACCCTGTGGCTAATGCACTCAGTGCACAGGTAGCCACGGTCAGCACCAGTGTGCACAGATGGTGCAACAGACTGAGAGGCCCCGCTCCCTGTGATCCTGGCCTTGCTCTCATTTTAGTTCCCCTTTCTCCCCATCACAGTCTTGCAACCCTCTGGAATATTTGCAGAATTCTCTTGCCACTCTGCCACAAACCTCTTCCCAGCTGAAATCAGCCACAGTCTCTCTGAGGAGCACTCTGGTCCCATCAGCACCATCCCCACCCACATCACCTTCTTGTTTCTGACCCTTGTATGACAGCAGTGCTGCCCTCTGCTCCTCTGGCCTGCAGAAGGATTCAGTGCCTTCAAAAGCCGATGGGATGCAAACTGGAGGAGAAACTGTGCCATAGACATTGTCCATAAAAATACTGGAATCATTTTCCTGTTTGCTAAAGGCGTAATTTCCCATTATATTCTGATTTCACTCCAGATGTACTTGACCTATAATCAGTAAGTGCTAAATCAGCCTGACATGTAACTCCCTGCATACAGCTTAATTGTACCTCTAACTAAAACAATCCACTGCCTCCATCCCATTAGTTTGCCACCATTTGGACTCCTGTGGAACTGCCATAAAGGCTGTTTCATCCCCTGTCCCTTTAGGCAGGTCATTATTTTCGTACATATGGCCAGAGATTAAAATGCAAAAAATAACTTACAGCAATTTGAGAACATGTGGACTTTGATGTAGACAAAGAAGGAAGGCTCTTCCCACCGGATCAGATTCTCACAAGCATATAAATTCTTATGACAGAAGGAAGAAAAAAATTCCTTTGGAATCAACATGGCCTGAAGAGCTCAGTCAATTCATTCCTCATTTCACTTCTTTGATCTGTTCGAGATTTGACAGTTTGCTGTTCACAGCAATATTCTTCTCCATAAATCACACGTGATGCTGTGAGGTTTTGGGAAGGTGTTGTTTCCATTGGTTGTTTAGAGGATAAAAGCCATGGAAAAACAGATATCTGTAAAGTCAATATAACACAGCAGTGACTTACTCCTGTTGGCATAGGAGCTGTCTTGTGGCAAGACCACCTCAGCCCTGTAGCTCAATTTACTGGCTACAGAGTCTTTCTGGAGCCCAAGGAAAAGGAGGTCAGGGAGGAGCGGTGAGGTAGCTCTGATGGAGTGTATGAAGATGAAGCCAAGTGACCGCAGATGTTCCCCTGGTGATTGTTGCTGCTGAGAACACAGGACCTTGGATTTCACCTCTTATGGACACCTCTGCAGCAGAAAGCGTTCCTGCGGCAGGAAAAGGAACCCAGGATGGGTCTCACAGTGTCGGCAGTGTGCTGTCCTTCCATTTGAGACGACACTTGCTGCTCAAAACCTTCCTGTCCCATCTCTGAAATCCCCTTTTCCCTGAGGCCCCTCTTCCCAGCAGCCAGCTCTGGACAGCAGCGCAACTGAGTCAGTGGAGTTTTGTCCCCACTCCTGTTTTCAGCAATCTGATCTCCATTTTGGCACTTCAGGGTTTAATAGTATTTCTACAAAGAAGATGGTCTGGGAGGGTCCAAGAGCAGACATTTACTGCATTCAAGAGAACACTGCAGGCAGATGTGCCACACATCTGGATGTACTGCAGTTAATTTTCATGCACTGATGTAGCCATGGTGTGGTGAGTCTTTGCTGAGGTTTGGCTGCTGCTAATGTTCCTCCGTAGCTGTATGGAAGCAGGAGCCTCTCTGGCTCCACTGCCATGATCCTTCCTCCCAGGGACAGCTTGCACAGTCTGGGAGTCACCCAGAACATGGCACAACGGCCCCTGTAGCTTGTGCAGCTGTGCCAGTGCACAGACAGGAACAGACGATACAGTTTTGATTCAGTTGGGCTGATGTCCCTGGAAGGGACTGAGGTCTTGTCCTGAGGCCACTTCTCATAATTTGGTTCATCAATGATAAAGCAAATTCAGAGGAATTACTGCTTTTTGGCACAGACTTTGAACATGTGAGATTTTTCTGGTTCTGTGTACCACGGGCTGTCATCCAACCTGCCATGCACTAGCTCTTCCCTCCACCCAGTCTGAGCTGCCACTGGAGATCCGTGTTTGTCACCAGGACTGGCAACAATAGCTGAGCAAGATCAGACCAGGTTTGAGGAGAACTAGAATTTGAGATGTATTAGAATACAAACGCAGTTCAAGATTCCGATTTTGGACTGTTTATACGGGCCTGATCCAAATCCCAGGTCTGCGTTCAAGAGTATCCCTGACTGGGAAAAAAAAGTGCATGGCTGGACCTTATTTCATATTCCAGCAGCTTTCTGTGTCATTCAGCTCATTTCCCCGTGTTGTTTAGAGTGTGTTCCCCAGTACTTCTGAAAAGCATGGCCATTTTTACTGCAGTGAAGGGCAACAATGTATTTTCAAAAGCCATTGGTAAATCCGCTTGGCAGAACATCCATCACTATCTTTTATTGGGGCAAAAACTGTGGCTTGGTCACTGTGTTCTTGGTAGGACCCAACAAGCAGCTTCCCTGCAGCCCATAGATAACAGCAGAGGGATCAGCCTCGCTGGTGTTTGGTGTTGATACAAAGAAACTTGGGCCAGGTTTGTAGTTGGGATTTGAGTGGCTGGGACCAGGGGACTGGTGTGTTTGTGCCTCTGCTCTGACTGGGGTGCTGGATCCTTCCCTCATGGTGGAGGATCCTAAAATACCACTAGGAAGGAGATCAAATTCTTCTGAGTCACCACCATGGCCTCACTACAGAACCTTCCTTCACTTTGGATAAGTTTCTGCTGTGCCCACGTCTCCCTCAGGCAGACCAGGTGGATTTGTCTCCTCTGACCGTGGCTGTCTAGATATTACCTCACCCCAGCAGCAGTGGAAAACGATCAGCATCTGCAGAGGATGAATCATCTCTGTTATCTCAGAGCCCTCTCTGGGGGATGAATCACTCTCTGGAGGAATCAGCTTTTTTTTTCTGGCTATAGAAAGACCCTGTAACTGGTTTCAAGTTCTGTGTGAATAAGGCTGGGTGAGATGTGGTTTTCCTACACTTGGAAAGCAAAAGAAAAATGTCCCTGTCCCCACCCCTCACTTTTAGCCAGCAAAATCAGCCCCCCCAGCTGACACACCCCATCAGAGCAGGGGTACCAAAGCAGAGCTGAGCATCTCTGCTCCCCACAGCCCCCTGCACATGACCCAGCACACACTTGTGCAGCCCTCAGGGAAATCTATCAGAGGAGATCGTCTGGCCCAAAAATACAAATGCAAGGAGCAGCTTACCCTCTAACCAGGGAGGAATTTCTCTACACTCCGAGCTGCAGGGATTTGAATTTGCTGTTCCAGGAGCAAGTCAGAAAGGAGGTATGGCTAGTGGGTACATCACACACATGGAATTTTTCCTGCCAGTAGGAGGAACTCAGCTGGTCATATTAGAGTCTTTTCTGCTTAGCAGTAAAAAAGCAGGAAATGCAATGTGGGTATGCCAGTACAATGGTCTCAACAGTGCTTTTGAGAGGGAGATTTAATGACCACACAAACTGTTAAATGTATCGTCCTCAAGGAGCAGTTCACTTTAGCAGTGCCACAATAAATCCCTGCTGCATTTGGTTTTCATTCATTACTTGCTGGTTTTGAGCAATGAGTTGCTGTGAAGTTTATGTAAAGACAATGTCCCTGTATCTCATGCCTGTGAGTGTCAATGCTGTGAAGGATCCCTGGATTCATCTCCCAGGAAGACAAGAGTGTTGTGTGATTTATCAGGCTAACTGCTAAAAGTTTAGCAAACTTCAGTCACTTCAGAACTGGAAAACAGTACAGAAAAATAGGGGTCTGCATGAATTGGTATCTCCTGCCAAGGATGGTGTGTAGATAGATACAAGACAGAGAAACTGCATCAGATGCCTCATCTGTGCACAACGTGTAAAAAGCAGCAGCTTTCTCTTTTTTGAAATCCTTTCCTGGAATGTGCGGAGAGTAGGTCCTCCAGCTTCCAACGACCTTGAGTTGGGCCAGCATGTCCATGATGATCCCCTGAGTCAATTTCTCTCTTGAGACTTCACTTTCTAATTTTCCCATTCATTGAGCTGGTGGTTGGCAACACTTGGAAGGGGGTGATGGTGAGGGACTCCCTTGCCACGCTGCAGAACCTCCAGAATTCCCACTTGTGCTGCCAGTGAAGAGGTCACAGCACAGGTGGGTGTTTGGAGCTGTGCTTGTCCAGCAGCTTGGCAGTGGCTGTACCTGCCTGGCTGTGCCCATCAGGTACCGTAGTCACCTCCAAACTTCTCTGTATTGACTGCAGCAATCCAGCAGGGTCACTGGTGGTCACACATCTGCCCAGATTGTTCCTAACTTTCTCTGCCCACACTGCAGTGACTGCAGAACCCACCTTTCAATAAGCAGAGGTCCCTCAGAAGAGACTCTGACAAACACTGAAACTTAAATCCACCTTCATCCCCCTCTCAAACACACTGAGAGATCATCCCATCTCGGGCTGTAAGAGCTTTCAGGAAGAGGCACGTGCTGCCTTGGCTGCCCTCAGTGTGTGTTCTGGGCATGTTATGAGCAGTAAAGAAATAAAAATCACAGCTCACACCCACAATCCACACACACACTCCTGCCTAACAGAGTCATATAGTAAGTTCCAATGTGTTTCCACTAACCTTTGTCATGACATAACCCATGTTATGTCATGAACCTTAACTCCCTCACTTATCCACAAGAGCACCCAGGGCATGCTGCGTGTTCCTGGTGATGGCTCGATAGAAATGATGGACAACAGCTGTTGCATACAATGGACATGTCAGTGCAAAAGGAAGATGGGTCCCAGGTGTTCAAGCACTGATGTGTAAGCACTCCTGGTGAACCACAGAGGAACTTTGGGTAAACTAGAGATAGGGAGACAAGCAAGGAACGGACATATTTAAACTGGCAACATCTATCATAGAATCATGGAATCCTGGAACGATTTGTGTAGAAAGAAACGTTAAAGCTCATCTCATTCCACTCCCTGCCATGGGCAGGGACACCTTCCGCTATCCCAGGTTGCTCCGAGCCCTGTCCAGCCTGGCCTTGGACACTTCCAGGGATCCAGGGGCAGCCACAGCTTCTCTGGGCAACCTGTGCCAGGGCCTCCCCCCCCTCACAGCCGAGAATTCCTTCCCAATATCCCATCTAGCCCTGCCCTCTGGCCGTGGGAAGCCATTGCTCCTTGTCCTGTCATGCCATGCCTTGTCCAAAGTCCCTCTCCAGCTCTCCTGGAGCCCCTTTAGGCACTGGAAGGGGCTCTGAGGTCTCCTGGAGCTGTCTCTTCTCCAGGTGAACACCCCCAGCTCTCACAGCCCGGCTCCAGAACAGAGGGGCTCCAGCCCTCAGAGCATCTCCATGGGCTCCTCTGGACCCACACAAACAGATGCATGTGTTTCTTTGCTGAGGGCCCCAGAGCTGGACCCTGCATTCCAAAGTGCCACGAGCTGCTCAGAGTCCCTCTCCCCAGCATGTCCTGTTCCTTCCATCCCAAGGGCTGCTCTTCCTTCTCTTTTCCAGATTCCTTATGCTTAACAAATACCATGTTTCCCAGAAAATATGCAAGCCCCACTGCTTGGTGAGCCTTTGAGCCACTCTGCTCAGCCTCCAGCTGCTTCCTGTACCTTCTCATTTCCCTGTGCCTGGCGCCGTGGCCAAGGGGGCAATGCCAGGGCCCAGGGAGAGGTTGGTCGGGGAGTTGGCGCAGCTGCCCAGCTTTCAGCAGTTTCTATAGCTGCATAGAGATTTTGGCAATCCTTCTTGTACCGTTCTGACCTGAGGGGTTTTGGAGGTGTTTGCAACTGGGGATAACAAAGCCCTCTTGTCTACACCAAAGGCACTTTGTGTGGAGTCTAGGTATTGCTCTGATTTCATTTCCTGAGCATCCCTCGTGGAGAGCTTCCCACAGAAACATGCCCCATTGAGTCAGGAGTGAAGACTCATTGCAGTCCAAACAGAGCCCTGCAAACTTTCTCACTGGGTCCTGTTCCACAGCCAACTGCAAATGTGTTTGTGTCTTGAACCTCCATTCACTTCCTGGGATGTTTTTCACAAGTTTTCAGCTGGAAATGGAACCAGGCAGCACTTATGAGTCTTGCTTGAGGGCTGTGAGCCTTCTGTGGCAGGGGCAGGGAGCCCAGGTGTAAGAGCTACAAGGCAATAATGTGTCATTCACAGAATCAGAGAATGGTTTGGCTGGAAGGCGACCTTTAAAGGTCATCTTGTCCAATCCTCTGCAATGAGCAGGGACATCTTCAACCACACCAGGCTGCTCAGAGCCCCATCCAGCCCTGAATGTTTCCAGGGAAGGGACATCCACCACCTCTCTAGGCAGCCTGTGTTGGTGTTTTACCACCTTATCGTAAAAAATTTCCTCTTTATATCTAGTCTGAATCTTCCCTATTTTAGTTTAAAACCATCACCCCTTGTCCTATTGCTACAGACCCTACTTAAAAGTCTGTCCCCATCTTTCTTATAGGCTCCCTTTAGGCACTAGAAGGAGCTCTGAGGTTTCCCCAGAGCCTTCTCTTCTCCAGGCTGCACAGCCCCAGCTCTCTCAGCCTGTTTCCAGAGCAGAGGGGCTCCAGCCCTCGGCGTGGCCTCCTCCAGGACCACTCCAACAGCTCCATTCTCCCAATGCATCTACAGTACATTATGACAGCAAAGACATATCAGGCAGAGCAGAAATTTAACCCAGATTCCCCCTCTTCCAGGTGAACACTGCAGTCCCCCGGCTGCCTTTGTCCTACCCCAGTTGGTATCAGTTGATAGGAGAACCCTTGCTCCTCCCCTGGGTTATCTGGGCAAGCTCAGGGGCCCAGACCCTCCTGCCTCTGTGTGTCAGGCCCCAGCAGGTACTGAGCTGGGCAGAAAGAGCAGCACGTGTGGAGCTGGCTGGCAGAGCAGTGTGACAGTGGGGGACAGAGTGGCCTAGAGCTGGGTGACTCCGGAGCCATCCTCCCTCGCCGTGCCCTCAGCTCCTTGCACAGCAATTCCCCAGGAGCTCACCAGCCAGTCACTGACTCAGTCTGGGAGCTTTGCCTGAGAAAGAAGCTGAGGTGCTGGCCCCAGTCATTAGTAAGTTATCGGAGAAGTTTAGCTGCAGTGACATCATCTCCTCCTTATGTTACTACAAGGAACTCAGATCCTATTATGGGAGAGGAGGTAACTCAATTGAGCCTTTCAAGATAAACTCAGACAGGAAGAGAGACATGATTGCCTGAAGGCAGCAATTAGACATTTCTGGTGAGCTCAGCTCTGTTCAGCTGACACACATGTACACTGGGGCCAGGGAGACAGGAGCACCTCTCTCGTGTCTCAGGACTGGGGTGGGAGGAGTGGGCAACCAGCGCTTCCTCGCGGTGCTGCTGGCTCAGCCCTCACACCTTCAATGGCCACAGCTCTCCCTTCAGAACATCCTTTCTTTATGTCCTGTGCTCTGCTGTGGACAGAGAACCACAGAGGAGCTCCCTGGTCTGGAGGGAGAACAGCCCAGCCCTGCCCCACTCAGTGCTGTGTATGATCTTCGGCGGCAAGTCTCCTCCAGCTTTATCAAGGGAAATAATAGCCCAATATGTTGCAAAAATACTGTGAGGATGGGCTGCAGTTTGAGGTCCCAGTGCCCTGCAGTGACTGGGCTGTGGGGAACATCCCAGTCTATGCTGCAGCCCAGTTACCGCACATGGCCGGCCTAAGACATGCAGACAGACAGCTCTTACTGGCTCTGATGTGTGTGAGGAAGGAAAAAACAGCAGCAAAATTTGGGATGTCTCCTGACAGCATGGTATCGAGCATTTCTGTTGGTTTCCAGGCTGCAGCTCCCCCTGTAAATGCTTCACAGCCAGAAGGAAATGGTAAAATGTGGGTAAATTTGCTTCTGCTATTCATAGCCTGAGATTTGCACCACATCTGTTGGGGAACAGAGAGACTGGTTCTGGTTATCCCCTGGTTATTCTGCCAGGCATGTTACCAACAGCTCAGAAATGCACTTGTATGTCCTCTGAAACACTCTGGAAGCAGTTCTTGGGACAAGACAGTTCTTAGAAACTGCTGGGTCTGTGACACAGAAAACACGAGGTCTCAGATTATAGCTCAGGATTAACACTAACCAGATGACACACTCACTGCACTGATAGCTGCACATACCCCACTCTCAGCCAGACCTCCTGAGTGGCTGCACTGTTGGCATTGGCTTGTCTTCTGCACATTGGAAAGGAGGAGTCTCCCAGTCCTGACCTTTTCTCCTTACAAAAGGACTTCCCTATTTGCCTGGTTCCTTCTAGAAGTGTTCCTGATCCCACCATCCTCTCTGGACTGCTCCTGGCAAGAAGGCAGTTGATTTCTCCTCATGTATTCATCAAACACAGACAACGTTCAAAGCAATGAAGGGGCTCTTCCAAGGCATGTTGGGCCCTTAGCCCTGGAACCCAATATGAAGCCGACCTGAAAATGTCCTGCCCAAGGAAACACTTCCCTTTCCCATCCCACACAGGTTCCTCTGCCTTCCCAGAGCTGTCACTCCACAGCAGCAGCAAAGGAAGCAACTGGCAAGCTCAGGCACACTCACATTTGGTGCTGACCTGCTCCTCTCACCATGGCTCTGCACAGATGTGAACACCTGCTCGGGGAAAAAGATGCCTCAGACCAGTGGATTTTGGATGTTCTTCCAGGCAGATCCTCTCTTCCTACCCCTGTAGTCCCTAAAAGGGGAAATGGAGTGAAGTCTGAGGTGACTGCAGGCACTTTTAGGACTTTTGAGTCAGTGTCATGTTGAAGTTGTCTAAACACCCTGTAACTCTCAGCAGCAGATGCAGCTCTAAAGCCAGAAACTGAGACTTTCAGCAGCTGCTGGTTTTCATAAGCTGTTGTTCTTGAATGTCCCACTTAAAATCACCTCCTTCTGCATGCAAACAGACAGGCCAACGCTCTGCAGAGCCTTGCTTGAGCCCGTGGAGTCACTTGGAAATCTTATCCATGCTGACATCTGGAGTCACTGTATGTCATCCTCTCTCCATACCCATGGCACTGCTTGACAGCAGGGATACGATGAGTCCCTCTCCTAAGCCATCCAGCAGCTCCGTGAAAGAGGCGTCTTCCTCGGCAAGCAAGCAAAGGGTTAAAGCTTGCAAGGAAAACCAACTGAGTGACTTGGTGAAATAAAGATTAAAACATCTCCGTGGAAGGTGAGGAGCCAGCCCCAGCCTGTGCTGTCTCATTTACCCACTAATCGGCCCAATTACCTCAGGTATAAATCATAACACAAAACACTTACGGAGCCAGAGTCACACACTGAAGAGAGGAGAGAACTGTTGGGTTGGTTTTTGTTTAGTATAATTGATATAATTACTAACAACTCTGTGCCAAGAACTTCAGCTTTTCTGCTTCCAGAAGAGAGTAGAGAGCTGTCTGAAAGCCATAGCAATTAGCAATCCCCACATGCACAGCTTTTATTAGAAAGAATGCACATCTATTCCAGAAAGAGCCAGCAGCTCCCGGAGGAGCAATTAACCATCCCTTGGTGCCAGGAATGCAGCTATCACTGAGCCCATGCTCCCCGGCCCCTCATCAGTGCTGCAAAGGCACATCAGGAGTCCTGCCCATCATGCTGCATGTGAAATGCCTTCACCTGGGCACTTCCTTGTTCCTAATTTTAACTCACCTGGCTCCAGATAGGTGCATCTTGCTGTGCTGTGGTCCAAGCAGGCTGCTGATTCTGAGACTTCTCAGGTCCAGCTCACTGTAACCAGCAGAAAGTCTCCCTTTCGCTCCACTGAGGAATCTCTCAGAGCTCTGATCTCCACGCTCTGGAGCAGATTGACAGTAATTACATGGCTGTAGCTTCCCAACTCCTCCCCAGAACACGACCCCAGAGGGTGTCTCATGGACAGCTGGCACACATTCACACCTCACCACGCTGCCACCAGGCACCATGCAGAGCTGAGGAGCAGGAGGGTTGGGGTTCATCTGAGTCCTGCAGAGGTGATCTCTCACTGACAGTGGAGATGTGGAGGTGTTGAGATACGAGGCTGCACCATGTCCACAGCTAGAAGCCATCCAGGAGTGTTATCAAACTCCTCGGATGGATCCAAGTTCTTGCCCGTGTACTAACCCCAGGGATCCACAAAGACAGGCAGGTGTCCAAATACCCCAAAACCTCCACCAAGGGCCTATGCTGCACTTCTCATACCTATGGACATCCCTAGGGAAAAAAAGGGCCTTTCTTGAGTGTTACTGAACAGCCACAGAGCAAATCCAGCAGCACTAATGGTTTCCCCAACTCTTGGGGCACCATCACACTGACACCAAACCCCCTCGTGGGTCACCTCTGCGGCTTCACCCAGGACTTCATGAGCAAAGTGGGATGTAAAACTGGACAGCCATGGGCTCCACCTCACTCCCTTGTCCCTGTCCCTGTCCCAGCTCAGCCTGGTGTACCAGCCCTTGGCTCTGGTTTGGCATCTCCATTTCTGAAAGCTTAGTTTGGGTTTGAGAAATTATAACTATTCTCATGGATATTTTCATTGTCTGTTCTTTAATTAATTAAACTTGAAACTGAGCATTCACTTAAAAACAATTTTCAGCAAACTTATAGGGAGTTGGATGAAAGAATATCTCTGGGAAAAGCAAGCAATGCAGTTTTTTGGGGGTTTTTTTAACAGTTTATGATGCCAAAACCTAACAGAATTCTTATGCGTAGGAAGGGATGGAAAAAAATTAACAAAGATTAACATTTCCTGCAGAAGTTTTAATTTTGCTCAAAAATTTATTGTTTGTCCCAAAACATTTTGATGAAATTTTCAAATAGAATCCTTAACCTGACTCTGAGCTGCTGCAGAGTCTGCTTTTCTGATCTTTATTCTTTGGAGTTATTGTCTCAAGAAGATGAATGATGTTATTCTGATTTGTTTGTAGTTTGGGGGACAGTAAGTAAATTGGGGCAGAGCTCGCAATGCTCACTCTCTCAACGGGAAAAATCAAAATCCATTGTCTTATGTCGGCCCTCTGAGCAAAGACACAAAACCTGTGGCAGTGGAACTGAGCTTTGGGTGTGATGTGCTTTTGTGATCCACAGAGGAATCAACAACGCTGGCTGAGAAACTCTCAACTGAACAGCCTTGCACCAGAAAATAGCAATTTGCAGCAATGCAAGAGCACTGGAATTTGGGAAAATAGAATCACAGAATCACAAAATGGTTTGGGCTGGAAGGGACCTTAAAGCTCATCTTGTTCCACCCCCTGCCATGGGCAGGGACACCTTCCACCAGCCCAGGGTGCTCCAAGCCCCGTCCAACCTGGCCTTGGACACTTCCAGGGATGGGGCAGCCACAGCGTCTCTGGGCACCCTGTGCCAGGGCCTCACCACCCTCTGTGGTTAGTACAACAATGTGGCAAAATGAGAGTAATGGAATAGGGATTTAACCCACCCTCGGTCGTCATTCCAGTCTACGGTGATGCCGTACCAGAACTTGTACTCTGCATTTAAAGGATATTTTTCTGAAGGAGATCTCAGGAAGGTTTGACTGCACTTCTTAACCAGGTACAAATCTCCAGATTTGTCCATCCAGCTCAGGCCAGGCAGGGCAGGAAATGCTTCTCTGATGTATTGCAAGGTCTGTTTCCCAGGATTATCTGAGAATTTCACCCAGGAAACACCACCCACACCCCCCTGCAGAGAGCAAGGCTTGCCCCCAGCCCCTTCCCTGCTCCCACTTGTGATGGGGTGTTTGGTCTCCTCCTCCTGTAGATCTTTGCAGTGTTTTGTGAATTAAGAAATGTTGGTACTCTTTGAAGAAGGGTCGTGCCTAAAGGGTTAGAGTGTCTGGGGGTTTGCTCCAGTGTTCAACTTCCATCAAAAATATTACTTTATATAGTCAAGAATACTAATTTCTTTACTACATTCCTTTCTGGAGGATCATTGATTTGAGGTCTGGGCCATGACAGTTCTATTAACTTCCTTCTCTCATGCTTTGATAAGAGACGAAGTGCTTTCTCTTTGCAATTTGAATTCAGAGATCTCTCCTTTAGATAGCTTGGAAAAATAAAATGAGCTCTGTTGGCTGTGGATGGAAATTAAAATTTGCTTTTTCCTTGGTATAATTGGTTCCTGGTATTTCATCCAAATCTGAAGTATTCTCCTCTTATAATCTGGTTTCAAAATCTACAGATAACACATTGTATCCTGCTCACCATCATTGCAATAAGAGATCTTTAGAGAGATGATTCCCAAACCTAAGTTTTAAACATTTTTCATAATAAGCTTAATATTTTTTGGCTTCTCATTCTATTCTGAAACAAAAACAAGTGTTCAAAATTAAAGTTTCTCACCAAATTAAACCTCAAATTCAACCGCCTTAAGCCTTCCTTGATTAAAAAGAATCAATTGGCAAATGGAAGGGGAGGAAAGGCCCGAACACGATCCAAGAGCACGGGCTCAGTTCCTGCACCATGACACGGGCTCTGACTCCTGCACAGGTGCCCCTGGCTGTTGGGATCAGACACAGGACCCCGAGCAGTGACATATTTCATATTTCCAGACAAACCCTCTCCTGCTGGAGCGGTCTGGCTGTCCTGCACCCCCGCAGGTGTCAGCGGGCTGTGGGGCTCCCCAGGCCGGGCTGAGCCTCAGCAGATTGCTCGGGCAGATCCACGACAAGCCCGGCCCCAGGGGCTGCAGCTTTGATGCTCCGAGTTAAGGGGGTGGCTGCAAGCCACAGCTGGCCTGGGGCCGCACAGAACGGCCCAGCCCGACCGCCGTGCTTCAGAAGCGGCCATCGACCGGCAGCACCGAGTGACCATCAAGGAGGGATGGTCCTTGGTGGTAGCCAGACATCTCCCAGCACAGGCAGGAGCTCCAGCAGTACCTTCTTGTGTTAATCACTATTTACAGCCCGATCCAATCTCCCTGGCCATCAATCCATGCCGCCTCGGCATCACTCCCCTTGCGTAACGCCTTGGGCAGCTCTTTCACTGATCCCCACCCTGTTTCTCTCCCACCCAGACGCCTGGATGCAAACCTTATCTCCGTGGTGCCCGACACGAGCTTTGAGGGGCTGCTCTCCTTGCGTCACCTGTGGCTGGACGATAACGCCCTGACGGAGATCCCTGTCCGAGCTCTGAACCACCTGCCAGCGCTCCAAGCCATGACCCTGGCCCTCAACCAGATCTGGCACATCCCCGATTTCGCCTTCCAGAACCTCAGCAGCCTCGTGGTGCTGTAAGCCTTCTCAACTTGTTACTCCCTGTACAAGGTGCTGCCCGCGGGCTCCTGCTCCTGTGGCAACACCCGCTGGTCACTCCCCCCGAGCAGCGCTTTGCTGCTGGGGCCAGGGCCACAGGTTTTGTTCAAAGAGTCAGGCAATCCCCCTCATTTTAGCATGAAATGCTAAAAAATGAAAAAAAGAGGCAATGCCTCTTTTGGGTTTTTTTCATATTTTCCCCCACTTTTCACTGAAGAGCTAAAAAGCTCCCTGATATAATTCAAAAAATGTTTTGTATTTAAAAAAAAAAATCAGTAACTGGGAACAAAAACCAGATTTTTTTTTTCCTTGAAGACTCAAGCAACAAAAACCTTCTCGTTTCTTTTCCTCCCTCCAATCCCTGTGTTAAAACTACAGGAATTTCTTGCAACATGAAAAAAAAAATTAAATTGCAACAATTTGCAGTCAGGTCAAGAAAGTAATATTTTCATTTCTTGGAAAACATACAAATTCACTCCCTCCCCCCTAGCCCCCCCTAGCCCCCTTTTATTACCAAATATGATTTTAAACCAAAGGTCTAACGCCAACACCTTGTCCAAGCCCGTGCCTGCTTATTTGCATGACTGTGGTACATCTGCAGGTCAGATGTTTCTACGGTGGTTGCTGTCCAATTTGGATTGTAAGCATTTCACTGCCAGCGTCGGGAGCGCTCTGGAGATCAGTGCTGCTCCAGGATGGAAACATTCACTCCACCGGCAGTGAGACACCAAACCACCCGCAACCTGCACTCAGAAAGTGAACGGATCCCTCTGGCAGCTGCTCCGGAGGGGCACCCTTTCTATCAACAGAGGCTTGCAGATTATCTTCCCTTTAAAAAGAACTTTACATGTGCAAATTAGCTACTTATTATTTCTTTGGTGTTGATTAGCGAGTTCGGGTGTGATTGCCAACTGCTTTAGAGCTCCTCTATCCACATGAAATACCACCTCTCGTTTGGTAATTTGTACTGATACCAGGGTGTTAAGTAACCTCAGCATGTAGTGCCTTAGTGAAAGTTTAGCAATTATTTCCCTTTCAAAATTTAAAGTGTTTACTGAGACCATCCAGCATAGAAAGTGCTTGGACAAAGCACAGTTCAGAGTTTTATTAAGCATCAAATTCATCTGTTTAGACAAAGCATAAAGGCTTATTTAGGAGAAAAGCAAAAAGCAACTTGAGAAAAATCAAAAAAGTAGTTTTCACCCACAATAGTGCTCATTCTGCAAGGCAACCCATGGCCACCATAATGCAACCACTTCAGTCAGCTTTAATAGCTCACTCAGCGGGTGAGCTGACATTTGGGGTTTCATTTCAGCCTCCAAAGCATGCTGCTTTCATTCCAGCTCATCCCATACTGTGGGCAAGAAGCGACTCCTTAATTAAACAGGCAAGCTTGAGAAATAAAAGTCATTGACCATTAGGTCACAAGGGAGAGAATAATGTCCCACCACACACAATTGGAAGGGAACACATGTGTGATCCTGCCAGGCTCTGTGGGACACAATGCTACATTTTTGTGGGATCACAAGTGTTTGGCAGAACTGGCCCCATAAATCTCTCCCATGCTTCCATGCAAGCCCTTGTCAGCACATCACCAGTGGAAAGTCACCCAGTGTCCGTCCTGTGTCCCAAGCAGGGATATGTCCCTGCTCCAGACTCACCCACCAAGCTGACAAGCAAATGCTCCCAAAAGCTGGAGAGAAGACTTTCCCTACCAGGGTGTAGATGACACCAGATGTGTCCCTTCCTCTGCAGATGTCTGGATTTGCAGGTAGATGGAGGATCTGGCTGCTGCCATAAACAATGGAAACTTCCAGCTACAGGGTGTTAAAATGAGCCCCTGGGGGAAGAAAGCCAAGGGCAGATGTGGCTGAGCACAGGGGAATGTCTCCTATCCAGCCTGGTCAATACTCAGGGACACAACTGACCATGGCTGAGGGCAGGAGCCTCCCAGGGACAGAGCTGTACTGATCCTCCTCCACACACCTTGGGCCTTTGGCAGAACCATTTCACCACCCTGCACTGCCACAAGCACTGACATCAGAGTATCCCAGCCTCAATCTGGAATACTTTAAAGCTTCAGTGTCTGCTAATAAATTACACCTTTGCTGAGGAATTCCCTGATCTTATTCCCATCTATTGCCGCTGCAGGCTTCGAACTGGGGCTGCAGGCTGTTCAGTGAGCAGAGCCTCATGTAAATCACTCATCAGGAAATCCATGAACCTCCGTAATTGGTACCATCCTTTCCCAGCTTTAATAACAAGAGCTCCGTGTGCTGGGGTGCTGGCACTGTGCTTTGATGGCAGAAGAGAGGTGGCTGTTTGATCAGGATAGCTCATGGCAATAGGATGTTACCTTCCAGCCTGATCTATTCAGGACCAAATGTATCTCAGTACCTGCAAGCAGAAGTAATCCTGAATACTTTTCAGCTGATGGTTTGTGTGAAGTAAAGGTTGCTTTACAAAAATCATCACCTTTCTTGAGCATAAAAGATTTTTCATTCAGCAGTCAGCATCTGAAACCCCCATGCTGCTGCGCTGACAGGCCAATGAACTGCGTGACAGCAGTTCTCAGTTGTGTCCCTCATTTCCTCTGTCAGCTGAATTCAGCAAGAAGTCTTAAGCCAGGAATCACAGCACCTCTTTCAGTCCCACTCCCCAGAGGGGTCCACAAGTAAAATCTTACATTGTCAAGAAATCCCCCATGCTGCAGATGAGTCTTTGCAGCCACATCTCTGCAGTGGGCTGCAGTTCTCTTCTTTCCTGATGTCACAAAAGGAGCTCTCAGCAGAGATGCTGGGATGTGTGTGGGACACAGAGTTGGAGTGACCTCTCCAAAACAGGCCAAGCAGTAGAGAGGTTTGCCCTGTAATGAGGGACCTGGATAGGAAAAATGTTCAAGTAGTTTTACTTTCATCACATAGCAGAGAATCCCTTAATTTAGAGCAAATGAGGTCAAACCCAGATCCCAGATCCTTCCTTGTTTGGGTCCACAGGGAGCCTTAGCTCCTGGAAACCTCCAGGAGTCAACCTGGCCCCATAATGGGAGCAAAAGAGATGCTCCACTCCTCTAACCTGGCCCTCACCCTTGCCTACCTGGTCAAAAAAATGGACTCTGGGAAAAGTTGTTCTGGTGCCACTACCAGTTAGTTTTGCTTAACGCCCTCTAATTCTTGTGCTCTGTGTCCATCTCCTCCGGGCCACTGCTGTATTTGTTACTGTCTATTGTACCCTTCCCTCAGCTCAGCTTTTCCAGTCCCCAGCCAGTTATCTCATTGGCAACATGGAATCCCAGACTGGTTTGGGTTGGGAAGGACCTTAAAACTCATCCAGTGCCACCCCCTGCCATGGGCAGGGACACCTGCCACTAGCCCAGGTTGCTCCAAGCCCCATCCAACCTGGCCTTGGCCACTTCCAGGGATCCAGGGGCAGCCACAGCTTCTCTGGGCCCCCTGTGCCAGGGCCTCACCATCCTCACAGGGAGGAATTTCTTCCCAACATTTGATCTAAATCGACCCTCTCTCAGTTTAAAAAAAAAAAATCTACCCTCTTTTCCCCTTGTCCTGTTACTACCTGTCTGTGTAAAGTCAGAAGTTAGTTCACATATCACACTTATTTGTTCCTTCACACCTTCAGATGGAGACACCAAATCTGCCCACTGTATCAAAGACAAAAATTAATTCTGGTTTATGCCATGGTACAATGCTGTTCTCTGCCCATTTCCCCTCTTCCAGATATCCCTGTCATTTCATTCGCTTTTTTAATAGCTACTAAACACCAAGACCTCTTTCCTGGAGATATATAACAGCCTGTTAGTGAGTATGCTCATATAAGCCTGGTTCTTCCCTCTGCTGCACTTGACATTCACACAACCTGAATATCAGCTGATAATTTATTGTCAAGGTCACTCAGCAGCACCTTCCAGCTGAAAGTATGCTGGAAAGGTGTAACTGACGGATCTTTAGTAGAATTCCTCTTTCTTACAGTTTTTATCATTAAAGATCACGATGCAGCTCTCTCTCTAACAGAATGGTTTAGTGACTAGAAGAGAAAACTTGTTTGCAAGATGCTTGGGTTCCCATTCCCGTTCTTGTCCTTGTTCTGGTGTAACTCTGGCTGAGGCTTTCAGAAGGGACCACTGCTTTTCGGTGTCTTCCTTGCCTAGGAGCAAACATCAACATGTCCCTGCTTTCCAGGGAAGCTGATCACCAGTCATTCCAGCCGACGTCTGTGGGACCTGGAGCTTCCCAGCAGCACAGAGCCCAGTGTGGTGCACTGCAGTGTCAGGATGAGCCAGTAAATCCCCACCCTCACCTGTGCAAGGGAGTTACCAGTGCCTCTCTGAGAAGCTGTTGGGAACCTCGGTGGTGGCAGGGAGTGCCAGGCATGTGCAATTCATTATCACTAAGAACAATATTGCCTGGAACATCTGGGTCCCATTCACGAGCCTTTTAATTGGCTAAAGTGCCTTTTCCCTTGGAGGACCAAGCTCACTGCCTTGGCAAAAGTGGATTTCCTTCTCCAGCACTTGAGGAAGAGGCAAATCGTGCTCCAATGCACCCTGAGAATGTCACTTCTGATCGAGCTTTATTCTTCACCAGACAAGTCTCATGCTGGTCCTTCACTAATGGAAACAATCCATGGAATTTGCACCATTTATAATTCAGGTTTCTCTACTTATCCATGGCCAAGTTGAGGAAAAGGACAATTTTGCCACAATAGAGATGGAAGCTCATCATGGCAATGGCTGCTCAGGGGAGAATTCATGTGATGTCAGATCTGAGCTTGGTTCAAATCATCTAATGCAAATAATTGATGGAAAATGTTTGCATTTGTCCTTTTTGAGAAGAAAAAATGAAGTCATTAAAAATGAAAGCGATGGCAAATCCACCACTTCTCTTTGTTGTCTGTTCCAGTAGTTAATCTTCCTTAGTGTTAAAAAAAAACGCTCATATTTCCCATTTGAATTTTCTTTGGCTTTGACTTCAGACATTTGTTCTTATTATTTTTTCCTCTGCTCAATCACAGAACCATTTTAGTACCCAGTTCCTAACCAGGAAGAACCCTATACATTACAGTGCACTCATCCCCTTGATCTTATTAAATAAACTAAACAGATTGAGTTAAGTCTCCATCCTACTTTTTTAACAGCTCTTGGATCATTTTTATTGCTCTTCTCTGCACCCATTTCAATTCATAACATCCAGTTACCAGTGTGGGTATCAGCAATACATTTGTCCTGCCAGATCTGCTTTCATTGGTGTACAGTGCAGATGCTGATAGGATTTCCCTTTCCTTGCCCATACAGACAAGCACCTTCATTAAAGCAATATTTAGGCACTAGCTCAACCTGCTTCCCTTCTGTGTCAGACAAATGTGCAGTCCCTTTGGAAGTGGCATTGCCAGAGTTGAAGCTAATGCCTGTGTTGGACTATCTTTCAGGTTGTTCTCCAGGACCTTTTAATTCACTGGAAAAATAAATGGGAAAGGAAGTAAAATGAAAACTGAACAAATTTGACTAAGGGTGCTGCATGAGTGATGGGGAAAAATCACATTTATTCCCAATTTCTGATAAGAAATTGTTGTCAAGGACAGAAAATCTTCTTTCTAGAATCTGTTGCACATTTCTTATCGTGGGTCAGAATGAATCTTGTAGGGTTTGATTTTTTTCTGCTTTGTTTCTAAATTCTCACCACCTGAGGCACCAGCCAGGCTGCATCCTCTCTCCCCAGCCTGTGTGGGATTCTGCAGCCACTGCCATTTCTGTTGGTTTCAGCAAGACACAGCAAGGGTTCACCCAGCAGCAGAGGTGCTCACTTGTCCCATGACATGTGGGAGCCCTTGTGCTGCTGCGGGAGCTCCCGGGCCAGTCCCACCCTGCCAGGGGTCAGTGTGACAGCTGCTTTGCTGCTTTCTGACAGAGGTGCATGGCTGAGAACAGCCTGCAGGCCAGCACACAAAACAGCAACCACTGTCCTCATCCTGGGCAAAGCTTCTGCCATGGGTGATTGCCCAAACCCATCCTCACTCCACGGGACTGACCTGCAAAGGGAGAGACATAGATCCCAAAGCTCATTGCTCTTACCAAGGAGAGTGGTGGGTTCTGGCTCCAACAGCAAAGGCTTAAGGACTTCCCATGTTTTTGCATCGTAGGGGCTGTTTATAGCCCAGAATTAAGTACCTTGAGCTGCTATCAAACCAGCTGAGCTGTAATTTACAGGGCAGAATATAACATTGTGTGGGCTGAGCTCAAATTGACAAGCACTGGAGATGTTGCAATTCCACTTGTTAAAATTTGTTTACCAGGGGAGAAAAAAAAGGCAGGATGGAAGACGGGAATGTCTTTTCAAGTGTTTACCTTTCCAGCTCTCTTGTTTCTATTATTGCCATGTGGTTGGGTAACTCTAGAGTTCAGCTTGGACAGCAAATTTTTTTATAACTCTCTTTTTTTGGTTGTTCATAATTTTCTCAGCAACAAAGAACTTCCTTCGGATGATTTTCATTACTCTGCCTCCAAACAAAGCACTCTAGAGCCAAATATAAACATAGCAGGTGATTGCTTTTCTCTGCTGTCTCCTTGCCTGGCTGCAGTGATAGCAGTCAGCTGCTCAGCATGTCCGAGCTTGGACAAGGTGTCCGGTCACACCATCCCAACAAAGCTCCAGGGAGCTCACACCTTCCCTGGCCTTCAGCATTCCCTTGTCCCCACACTGTCCCCTCACAGAGGACATGGGTTTGGGGCATGGGGTTCTTGTGGTACCTCTTCATGTGATCCCACAGCAACTCCAGACTCAAACCCTCTGTGCCAAATGCAGTATCCAGTGCCAAAGGAACTCAAAACGGTTGGCACCACCAACTGAAGAAAAGGCAGCGTGACCAGAAGCTGTTAACATTTGATGGAGGAAACCATCTGGACTCAAACCTCATTTCTTGTGACAAAGAGAAACTTCTCCCATAAGATTCTCATTTTGATCTCAAGCTTCTTTTCTCCTCTAAAAGTTTCTTGCAGGCAACATCCTTTTCTTTTTTCCTGTTTGCTCAAAGGAGCAAACATATTTTATCAGATATCTCTCCCTTCTCTTCCCCTTCCTCTGAAGTGTTTGTATGTTCCCATCTCAATGACAAACATCCGTCTCAGGCTGTTTCTGTTTTGCAAGCCCCTACCAAACTGCCCTAGAGCCTGGCTGTTCCTCCACTCCCAGCTTCCTCCTGTTTTACCCTAGAATATTTGGCAGTGGGAGCTGTCTGTGCTCAGCCAAACAGCTCACACTTGAATCCAGGTGGAGTGAGAGATTTTTCAAGCTGAGACACATTTAGATCAAGCAGCAAATAATGAAAAAATCATTGATCCACCTGCCAGCATGGAGCCTCCCCCAGGCTCTTGGAAGGAGGCAGCGGCATTGGACAAAGGCTGGTGCATCCCTTGCTAGTGCTACCATGGGCATGGGACAAAAGGACCCCCGGGGGGAGTGGTATGGCAGCAATTCACCACATGGACTGGGCGTTAAAAGAAAATCTGAACTGATGGGGAAACCTGCCCCGAGAGAGCTGCCCCTCCTTGGTGGGCATTTATCGCACAGACCGTGGCAGTGCAAGCATGGACATCACTGACAGGGATAAGTGCAGACTAGGCAGCAGTGGGATGTCTTCTGCTTTTCGGCAGACTCTTCTCAGACTGCTCACAAGAACTCTCTCTGTGGACTTGGAGGTGCCTTTGAGTGGGATTTCAGAGGGAGATGCAAAATTAGCCACAAGCTCACAGCTGTAAAGGAAGTGACATGGAAAAAGCACTGAGATGTGCACACATACACAGAGGTCTCTGATAATCCAAGACAAGGAATCCAGGGATTAAGCTTGGGTTTGCCAAAAGACTGAGACAGGGGAGTGAGAGATCCATGGAAACACAGAACCCAGGGTTCCAGAAACTCATCACCTACAGAGCTTCCAAGGCAAAATTACCCTAGGTGACTTTGCAGGAGCCCCCAGCATACGGCTCCCCAGTGCCAGCGTTAAGGCTGGGAGCTCCCAAGCCTTTAAGCAGTAGATGTTCGTGGCATGTAGCAGCAGGATGAAGGGGAACAGGAAAAAACTGTTCCTATGGTGCAGAGAATGTGCATCAGCCTGTGGCATGGTCCCAGCACTTCAGCCAGGCACTCTGAAGCATTGAACTGAAGACAAGTCTCATTGCAATCAAACTGGAGCTGCTCCAGGCACTGGCAGTGGTTTTTTTTTTGTTTTGTTTTGTTTTGTTTGGTTTTTTTCCTGCAAGTAAAGATAATAAACTGTGACTAACAGGATGATTTTGGACTCAAAGTCTTCTTGCTGCTACTAAGGCTCCAAGGAGTCCAAATATGATTGTGTCCTTAGATAGCACCCAGTGCCCATGAACAGCTGTTGAAGCCACACGGTGGGCTGAGCCCAGGGTAAGGTGAGCTCTAGGGTGTTTCTTGAAGCTTCTTGCTTAAGCATGCTCATCCACAGCCGCCTGGCAGCTGTGAAGGTGGAGATCTCAGGGAAACTCCTACATCAGCCTGGAATTCCTGAGAGGAATGGGAGCTCTGTAGCTGCTCTGCAAGCACTACTGCACCCAACACGTGTCTCAAGGGGTAAGAGAGGCAACCCTATAAGTGCCCTTAGCATCCCAGCTCGGGCTGCGCTCAGCTTACAGGATGTTCTGGACCATGGCTCAGACCAAAGGAAAGGGTCAGCTTGCACCCCCACTGACCATCTGTTTTGTCCACAGGCACCTGCACAACAACCGGATCCAGAGCCTGGGAGCCAACGGCTTTGATGGGCTGCACAGCCTGGAAACCCTGTGAGTTCCCTGTTTTATCCTCCGTCCTATAGACATGAGCTGTGTCCATCCCCCAGCACAGCATGCAGGAAAGGGGGGCAGCCCCCACATGTCACTGGTCACCACACACTGAAGGCAGCAGCACGAGTGGATGCCCAGGACATGATGCTCAGTGGGGAGTGGGAGCCTGGGCTTTCCTCCTGTGGCTGTGCAAGCTGGTCAGGCTGTGCTGCTGCTTCAGGGGGATCTGTCCATGTGGGCGGTGTGGCTGGCAAGGGGTTCTGAGGCCCTGGACACCAGTCTAGTCCAGGTGCAATCCCAAGAGCTTGGATGCATGCCCTACTCAGGGAGTGTCTCCTTCCTCAGCACATGAGCGTGGTCCTAAAGCCTCCCCAACACCTGACCACCAAAATGAGGGGCTGGCTTGAGTTTGGGGCCTGTAAAGTCCTCAGGGGTCTGCAAGGTATCTCTGAGATGATCTCATGTCTCCTGGCACCACCCACAGCCAGCTGACTTCATTTTCCACCATGTGCTTGGCATGGCTGGGAAACAATCCATCAGAAGCCTGCAGGGAGGATGGGAAGCAGGAATGAACTCACCTCCAGGACATATCTTCAGGAAGGTAGATTGAGTTTGGATAGTAGGAAGAAATTCTTGGCTGTGAGGGTGGTGAGGCCCTGGCACAGGGTGCCCAGAGAAGCTGTGGCTGCCCCTGGATCCCTGGAAGTGTCCAAGTTCAGGTTGGACAGGGCTTGGAGCAACCTGGGCTAGTGGAAGGTGGAACAAGATGGGCTTTGAAGTCCCTTCCAAGCCAAACTATTCCATGACTCTGTGATCAGCAGCAGGGGGCTCACCCTGAACTCAAGGAGAGTTTCATCCCACAGCCTGGCCACACGTCCCTGTGCTGTGACAGCTGCATGAATGGCCTGTGCCCCGTGTGCTGTGCATTGGCCCAGGAGGAAACATAAACAAGCAAACAAATAAATCGAGGCTCTGAAAGACTGGAAGAGGTGCCTGATGCCTTCAATTGTGCACAAACATGTCCCTTCATGCAGGCTTGGGGTCAGAGTCAGGCCCTCGTTTCCTGCCAGGAGAACTAGGGGGTCCGGGTCATGGCAAAAGGAGATGCTGCTTCCCAGCATTCAAGTGCCACTCAAGAAGACAGGACCCCTCTGTGCCCAGCATGGTGCCAACAGCAGCTATCGGGCAAGAGTGGCAGCAGCAGGCAAACCCTTGGTCCCCAGACACACTCCTCAGGGCAGGACCATGACACGCATTGTCTCTTCCTTGCAGACTGGCAGATCCTGGGACCACCCAGAAGGGCTCAGCTGGGGAGAGGTTGAACTGTGCCAGGGGTGGGAGGCTGATGGATGGTCTCCTCTGGTGACCCACGGGTCCCAGCTTGGCTTTCTCCCCAGTCATTTCTGGTGGTCACAGGCAAATATGTGAGGGCAGAGCTGTGGCACCCAGGCAGCACAAAGGCAGGCGAGCTGCAGGAGGAAGCAGAGAACTCACTGATGGAAGAAAACCTTGTTTGGTCTACAGCTGTAGCAGACATGCAGCAACATCCCAGCCTACATCTGGGCAACCCTTCTCTGCAGCCAGGCTGGTTAGAGATCCTGCTGCCCATCCCAAGCAGGATGGAGCTGCAGAGGGAAAGATGGCCCCTTGTTTGCTGTGGGAAAGACTAAAGGGTTTCATAGCCCTGGGAGATAATTCTGTTTCCACAGACATTTGTGCTGAAAGCTCATTTTCCCTCTCTTCCACTCTGCTCCCGCTCTCACACTTTCTCTGCCTTTTGCTGCTCATCTGAGGTGCCACCCAGCACTTGGGGAGCTCCATGTCCCCTGCTCTTGCTCCCCATCCCTGCAGGGACAGGACTGTGCAGCAATGCAGGGACTCTGGAGCACTGCAGCAGTGCAAGTCCTGTCTCTGCTGATGCTGATCAGGCAGCCTGGGGAGGATCCAACCTCCAAGGGTGGTCCCGTGGAAGCAGGGCTCTGCCCATGTCCAGGCTGTGCCCATGTCCAGACTATGCCTGTGTCCAGGCTCTGCCCATGTCCAGGCTCTGCCCATGTCCAGGCTGTGCCCATGTCCAGGCTATGCCCATGTCCAGGCTCTGCCCGTGTCCAGGCTGTGCCCATGTCCAGGCTCAGCCCCTGTCCAGGCTGTGCCCATGTCCAGACTGTGCCCGTGTCCAGGCTGTGCCTGTGCCCAGGCTCTGCCCATGTCCAGACTGTGCCTGTGTCCAGGCTCAGCCCCTGTCCAGGCTGTGCCCATGTCCAGGCTCAGCCCGTGTCCAGGCTCAGCCCGTGTCCAGGCTGTGCCCATGTCCAGGCTC